>PNEQ01003252.1:56702-86266 GCA_003012365.1 Medauroidea extradentata
CCGGTACGATTCCCACATGCGAAAATCCGGGGACCGACCCCGTCGGGAATATAACCCGGATGGATAGCCTTGTGTACTCGGTGTAGCCCATGAAAAGAGCGTATAATGGTTAATAGCACAGACCAGTCAGTTATAATTTATAACTTATAAAATAAACGGTTTACCAACAGCAGGAAGTAAACATTACTATGAGTAGAGCGTTGTCTACAAATAGGAAAAAAACTGTACGTAACAAAAACAAATCTTTGGAAACTAGTTTCAAAAAAAATATTTTTGTAAGTTTAAAAAGCTTTACAGGAAATGCGTGTAAATGTGCAAATATGTGCATATATTTACAAAATTTTTGTATATCTATAAATACGAACTGTACATTTACAAATAGATTGCTGTGTATTTTACAACAATTGTTTTAAGTGCCAAAAAATTGTTTGACAACCAATTACCAAGAATTCTTTTTTTGTAAAAGTACAAAACATTTTGTAAAATGTGACAGACCATCAAAGGTTATTTTGTTTCACAGCAAACACTCTACTCGCATAAAAATGTTAGCCATTAGTCCCCACATATATTTGGAAAGTTTAGAGTACTTTAATGACACAGGCGTTCCTGTAGTCGATTTTTCTAGCCTCGTCCAGTGCTGAACACTGCTTTTCCGTTTTGAATAATGTTATACCTAGAGCTGGTGATTTTTGATGAAAAGAATTACGCAACATTTGGTTGCAATGCCTCAGGTGAACATCTGCAGCTCTGCTTCATGGTCACTGATTGGCTGTTTTTAACACTCAGCGTCTTTGGGATCTACCCGCAAATCACAGACGGGTGGTATCGCAGTAACATTATTCTAATTGACACAGTCAAATGAGTGACGTCACTGCAATAATACACCCTGTCAATAGCCACGAAGCAGAGCTGCAGATGTGAGCGTTATGCATCGACACAAAATGTTGCACAATTCTTTTCACTAAAAATCACCGTCTCTAGTTATACCTAAGCGAGTATACTCGATACAATAATTAATTGGGTTAATTGTTTCATGACAAGCATGATTTCCGTAAATTCCCTTGTTTCAATGGATGAGTTATGTTTTACTGTGGCCAGAAACACTGGAAAATCGCGGGAAATATTGACTGTTTGCTAGACTTCAAAGTGCTGTGAGTAACACTGAAAGTTTGGTACCGGTATCGGTAGTGTCCATCGCTTATTTGAAGCACGTTACCATCTTTAACAGGCCCAGTTAGAACTGTACAGCTTTAACACAGAACGTTTGCTCAACATTTGTTCACACGTGTCACAAATTGCATTATCCGACAATAGTAGGAAGAAGATACTACAGCTTATTGGAAGCTATGGTGGCTGAAAATATTTTCGCGACTTGCCAGTGCCTTTAAAAATAAGCTGTAAAATTTTGGCCGCGACACTTTATTTATTTTTTTTTAAATCTGTAAGATACAAAAGTTTCTATTGCACAGTAATGACATCAAACTAAGCTTATCAGTATCCTTAGGGACAAGGAAAAACAGAAAGCTCAGTGACCTGTAGGCTAGACTCCGCAGTACTATGCTGTGTCAGGCAGGGCAGTTGTTCATTGGCTGCTGCTCGTGAGTGGCCAAGAGCTGACAACATGGCAGTTCAGTCTTGTTCCACAATTTTGCTATTGGCTCAGAATTCTGCAAGGTAAATCTTAGAGTATACAATTTCATCCAATTGAAAATTAGTAAAAATATTTACGTGTTAGAAATATAACGTTGGCCTAAACTTAAACGCGATAATTTTGTTCTCTAAATACTCGTGCAAACATTAATTAATGAAGTTTTTGCTACCGGATAGTCTGAAAGTTAAGAACATGCTCTTCGTTTAATCATCACTAGACAGAAGAACATTTCGCGAGTCTATTAACACGCAGCCTATATGTATGCTCCGCTTTGTTATTGATCCTACAGCCTTAACTGTTGATTCATTAGCGTCTACTTTGTTAAGCAGCCAGATTCAAACCAAACCTGGTTGCAAATATGTCAATCCTTATTCATACATGAATTTCATTATGATAAATGACGATCCTATAAAGAAAAGTAGCAAAAATGTTTATGCGTTAAAAATTTAACTTGTATATAAAGTAAAACGCGATATTTTCCAGTCTCTACTCATAATTTAACCACTACTAGCCAGAACTTCAAGCTTTAAAGTGGTGTCGGTTATTGGAGAGTAAATTTATTTTAAACGATTTCAGTTGTGGTCTTCTACCTCGCCCATTTTTCGGTACTAACCTAATTGTCCACGTGTCATTGGTATTTAACATTGCAGTTTGAGAGCGTGCAAAATCACGCAACTCTTTGGTCTTCAAAATATGGTTATTGCGCCTTATAATAATTGGACGAAGAATGTGGACTCGGTTGAACTGTTTGCAAGACGAATAACAAATATTCAGTATCAATGCACCACAACTCTCATTGGTTCAGTCCAGTCAAATGGTATCACGCGAATAACGGAAGTAATAACAACGTCGAGCGCGTTGGAACCTAGCCACAGTCAACTTCTTCTGCAATAAATAACTCTCGCTTTAATGGCGGTACAAACTTCCGTGCTCTCTGCACATGCAAATCCACGGGAAATCTGTAACCTTACAGAAAAGGTCGTGTGAAATTTGACTATAATGTGCGGACGACATTTTTATTTTAACTTACTTTCTGTAAATTGGCGGAGACATTTGTCTCAATGCGTAGTCTGTGCAATTGCAGGAAGCTGTAACGACATATAGAACATCATTTACATAAACCTGAATGGATTTAAATCTTCGCAGTTTGTTATGTTTAAACGTGAGTTTACAAAAACTAAAAAAGTTCAGTAAATATAATTTCAGGATCTTTAGTCCCAAATACAAGCTTTCTTACTACCACCGTGACGTCTTTTAACCACTGACTTTGATATAACATTAGGCGTATTTTCGCGATTGAATCAGAGACTGGTTAAACGTGTCTGCAGTGGAACATTTGCATTTACAAGCAAGCACAAAAATTATTATTTGATACCGAAATTACCCGAGTCGGGCGGGAATTACAAAATTGTCTCTTGCTTTACGTTAGTTTCAGATAATATTGAAATTTCATATACGTTGATTACAATGTAAGCAACAAACAATAATTTTTAGCAAAACAGAACCAATATTTTTGAAATAGAAGAAATATTTAACATCAGAACGACACAAGCATATTATCTTACAAGCATTATCGTACATGCTGCTTTATCTTCTGTTAGCATTTATTTTTTCGTATATTTATCTGAAAATAGCATGCTACGGCGTGAACTACTTTACGTTTACGCTGTAAATTGCAAATATAAGTCTACCTGTGCATTACACACAAACGTAAATACCGAACAACAGTCTTTTCCTCTAAACGAACCATGTAACCTACCTCGCTACTCAGGTAGCCAAAAACTGTAAACGGCGTCAAACTATTTGCAGTGTGTTTGCAAATGCTACTGCTACCGGAGTCGCGAAAATGCTCTGGTCCTGAAACATGCTACCAATTCTACCGCCAAAATACGCCTATTGTTTTATGTCTATGGAAAAATTTTTATTCAGCATTAAAGTTAATATTTAATTTCTCATATAATTACAACAGGGATAAAAACCACTTTATTTTAATAAGAACTTTGTATCGGTTCCGCTGTAATTGCAATCAAATTAGCAATCTATTTATTTATAATATGAAAAACGTAATTTCAAAAACAGGGCCTCGGCCCAAGTAGCCGAACGGTGTCCAGAACTTCGGCCGTTACAACATTATACGAAAACTACTCAATACGGTGTCCTATACTTAGGAATATCATCCCAAGAACGTTGCCCTTTTTAAGTTCTCAACTAATCGTAAATATTTGTGTTTTCACGGACAAAAAACGCGAAAATGGGCGTTTATGCAGTTTTTTTGTAGAAGAAAATGTTTCCAAATATTTAAAAGGCATTCGAATGTTGCGTTTAGTGCACCTTTATATTCAATATTAAGTCATAAAATGTAGTGGCGGATTTAGAAACGTATTTACGGAGAGGGTGGGGGCTTACGTGACTTAATTGATTATAAAAAAATTTCAGCCATATCAAAAGTGTGGTTGTTTACTGTTACAGAACATTAAAAATAACATGCATACAAGTAGGACACATCAAATGTACTTGGATCATCATAGAACAGAACTCCATCAGTTTCCTTGAGGCGACTGGTCATACTTCGGCTACATAATGTTGAACACGATTTTTTTTTTTGGGGGGGGGGGGGAGCCCTTCAGCTCGATAGATCCCCTCCTCCCCCACCACCTCGGATAAAATGAGAGTATCGCCACCGAATGTCTCATAGAGGTGAGTTACAGGTAAGAAGATTGCACGCCAGGTCATTGACTTGCGCCTAGAGGCTAGGGTGAGACTTGATTAGCGACCTAGTTCACCCTTAACTTCCTCACTTCTAAGACTCAAACGCGCATAATACTTTCACCCACATGGCTACTTTAAGGCGCATCCCTGACTCCATATTTTTTTAAAGCACTGCATCTGTACATTTACAAAGCAAGTGCGTGTTATCAACAAACTTTTTGTTAATTAATTCCGCAAACGTTTTTGTAGTGTTTCAAATTTTATTACAAAAATCTTCAATCATAAACGAATATTGGAAGTGAGACAAAGCATTGAAGATTGTGTTCTTTTACGTCAGACATGCTGATGATAAACGTCATTAAATTGATTCTTGGAAGCATTAAAAATGAATTTTAACAACTGTAAAGACGTTCTTCTGGTCGTAGCAGAAAAAAGGTTATGACAGTATATTAACTTTTAAGAACAAATAAAAGTTAAATGAGGATACTTAACAAAACAAGGATTGATAATGTTCTCAGAGCTATACCTAATACTACGTAAACAATGCACGCCAAGTCAGTGCATTGTTTACGTACTGGCGATACTGACCTAGATTCACCGGCATTAGAACTTCATCTGTTTTGTCTCACTTCGACAGCGTTCGTATCCAGTATTGCGAACAGAACTTAATATTTCCAATCAGAAAATCAGTCAAAAACAACCACAATTATATTCTAAATTACAAAAATTATATAGGCTATAGCTGTAATTATTGTGAAAACTATGCATTAATCAATAAAGAGTATTCAGCGCAATTATCTTAATTAAATAGCAATGCCTAGAGTATAGTTTAGCATATTTGACTTACCGAATGATTTATGTTTTTAATAAATTGTCCAACCAGGCAGAAGTATGAATAAACGATTTATTACTTGCATCTCAAAATAAATGGTTACTTTTTAGCAACCAAGCTATCATTGAAAGGTCACTTTATTTAGTTGGGAAGCAACAAAGTTGGCAACAATGTTCGTAACTCATTCCGCGGGTGGTTTGCGACAATCTAGTGGTCGCACACGCCTGTGTTTGCAGCTCGGTGATAACTGGTTGTGGAAGATACGTCAACAGTTCGTTGTCCCCCAGACGACACATTGTACAAAACCGTCGTACTCACCGTTAATAAGAGGGCATGCTACATAATTTAGCGCCAAAACTGTCAGTTTAAAATTGAAGGTTTCTCGAAGTCAATTTGCAAAAATAAAAAAAAGCAGTGCTAGACAATTTTTGTCGACTTTACAAGCAAACATTTTCCTAGAATTATAATAGTAACAAAAAGTGTGTTCCCGGACAAGCAGAACCTTTGACTATAGGCAACTCTTAGTTGTCTGTGGCACCATTGTTCATTAGACTAATAGGAGCTGGTACACGCGTAGAGTACATGTAACACTATATCTCAGTCACTGTAACACGCACATTCACTGGTTGCCTAGTAACCACCACATGCTTAGAGAATATAGTCGAATATAATACAGCTCACCTTGTAACATGACAATGCTTCTCTCCTGAGTAAAAAGTAGGATACTAAAGAGGGCGTGGTACATAATTCAGTGTTAAAAACATTAGTTTCAAATTGTGTGTTTCTCGAAGCCAATGTGCAAAAATCAATATAAACAGAGACTTTAGACAGTAGTTTTTGCCAACTTTCTGAACAAAAATTTTCACCAATGTATTTCTGAAGAACTATCTCTGACGCCGAAATCTCGTAAATTTAACAGCGGTGCAGTAAATTACCCTTAACAAATGCGTCATTCTGGGTAAATGTTTGCTCATAAAGTTGACATACATCATTATCTAGGAGTGTTGTTTTGTAGTTCTTCCACACTGACTTTCAAAACCGTGTACATTCAACGTGGTGTTTTTAGCGTTTATTTATCCTCCACACAAAAGGCTCGGCTTCACTCAGTATACTTAATTATACTGGTTTATTTAGAAAACTCAACTGCTGGAGTAGTGTAGATTATCAGTCACGTGACCAGGTTATGTCGATCATCAGGATCTTGAAAAACACTTGTGATGTTTTACAGGGTTTTAAGATGGTGGGAATAAACAAAAAGCATATCTACATATTTTCTACATGAGAAATATTTGGGTAAATTCTACATCCGTACTATATATTTTTTACTCATTATTATTTTATTTATATTGTAACAGAATATTAGTTTCGTGCTTGTTTCTTTGATTTTTTGAACACAATGAGTTTCACTTCGTTGTGGTTTCGAAAACTTATACACATTTGTACCTATTTTACTTTAATTGTTATTGCACAGATTACACGGAATATATTATTATTACACCGTAAAGCAAAAAAAGTAACTGCTACGCCATTTTTAGTGGCTCAGCGTGTTAACCACTTCACCACTGACGGTTTTTGAACATTGCTTCTCATGCTTGTATTACGCAATGGTTGTTCCACAGCAAAGAAATGCTTTAAAAAATATATTTGATGCTATACCATTAATTTCTTTAAGATATCTTATTTTGAGAACACTTTTACTCTTTCTCCAGCATAGAAAACAATATTTAAATATAGAGTTTATGTTACGAAATACTAAAATAAACTTTACCGTAAATATTACTACTAAAATATTTTAATGCCAACATAGTTCTACTGTTAAGATGGAGTCACAACCACCACGCAGCATACGTACGTACAGGATGTTAAAAAAAATGGTAACTGAAAAAATATTACTTCTATCAGTAGTCTATATGTATTAATGTAAGCATTTCAGTTACCATTTTTTGGAACACCCTGTATATATTAGAAACGTAGAGGTTGTATGCAAGCGTTCACAATTCGCGTAGCGTGTATACGTACGTAACAGAGTTTATCAACGTTCTACTGCGTACGCTATGTACACTAAGTGTTTGTTGTGAATCCATCTTAAATATTGGCTGTAATAAGATAAATTTAATTTTAATAATGTTTTTTTAAATACTTCCTCTTTTAGTAGTAAATTATTTTACATGCTCTGCTGCAAAACAATTAACTATTAATAATTTACTGCCGACATTTTGTGTTAGTAAAAACAATTTTGAGCAGGTCTAAATTCTTTTGTGTTCTGAATCCAGTCCCAAAAACCTTACGTACATTCTTGCCTACATGCGTACGTTAAGTGGGTTGTGAATCCGGCTTTACTCTTACTCTATACTTCAAATTAAAATACTATCGCTTTCCCCACGAAATTTTCTCATGCCAGTTCTAATTATGACGTTACGTTTAGTTTTTCAACGAACTGTCCTAAGGTGGGACATCAGTAACCATATTGGATTATGTTTTTTTTCTGAGAAGGAATGTGTGAAAATGTGATGATAGTGTAAATTCTATTTGTCTTGCGCTACAACACAACCATAGCTTTCCAACTTTAACGTATATTTTGACCGAATCAGCCATACTATTTATTTTACATTCTTAATTTGCTGGACTGATTGCGGTCTAATTATACGTTAACAGTTCATTTGCGATGCTCGTACTAACAATGCACAAGGTAAATTGAATTCACGCTAAAATCTCAAATTTCACAATTTGCTTTTCATAATTTAAAAAAAAAAATTCAATACGGTTGCTGGTGTGTCGCCATAACGACGTAGGCTGAAAGTTCTTCGCAAGTCATACATGGGTTTTCACCGCCGTGTTTGTTTTATCTCTTGTTGTTATTTTACCTTTTATTTAAGAGAACATAAATGTCCCATACAAATGAGTGAATATCAAATATTACATTGTACTTGTCAAGTAAAATTATTAACATATTATAGAGTTTCCAGAGGTGTGATGGTACAGCGTTCTAGCGTTGGTGCTAGTAACTACAGACAGTAACTGCAGCATTAGCGACTGGTACGTAGTCTACGGCTGGCTGGAGTCAGTGCCACACCAATCAAAATGCGTTGAGTGAATCATCTCGTATGTCGTTTCTATAGCTACTCATACATATTCAATGTAAGACCAAGAGGAAGAAAAAGGGACGTTTCATTGTTAAACAAGCACTCACAAAGCCAGCGGCTTCCTTGTCTAATCCAGTGAGGTATAGCAGCTTCAATAGAGCACATCGCATCTACTAGAATTATAACGCCTTGCATACACAGCTCTGTATTATCCACGACCTTGACGTGTTCTCCAACACTCCGACGTCGTCTTCGCCTGCAGCGATGCTTGCCTCAGAGAAACAGGGAACGCCACAGACTTGAGACGAATAGTCTACAGCTAAGAATCACAGTTATCTTTTGGTGACCGATTATCAGTGGCGCCGGGTGAAGGGATCGCATGCAGTTGAGAGTTGCAGATCCTTCCTCATTAAGACAGTGCGTCATGTCTTGAAGCCGTACTGTATGCCGATGAGGGGCCGCGGGTGGCTGGAGCACTCGCCTCCCACCATTCGGGTTTGATTCCCGACGAGGTCGGTTCCCGGATTTCCGCACGGGGGAATCGTGTCGTACAATGCCGTTGGTCGGCTGGTTTTCTCGGGGATATCCCGTGTCCCCCGTCGCTTTCATTCCGTCGCCTCTCCATTGTAGGACCTCACTTCAAGCATCAAAGCAGATGCCTAGTCAGTGAGTCGATATTATTTTCGGAAGCTGTTCGATATGTCGAGGATCGAAGTCGACATGTCAATGTCATGCTGGGATCGATATGTCTATGTCGCGGTCGACTTCGTCGAGATAGACACGTCGGGTGATCAAAATCAGGATATAAATATCACGTAGCTCTACTCTCCATTATAGCGTTTTAATACTATGTCGTGCCACTTCACACGATGCTCTAATGATGGATTCTCAATAGCGCGACAGACGCAACGCGAATAAAATAACTTGTCAGACAATCAGCGTCGAGGTTTCTGAACCCAAATATTGGTGAAACTGGTGAGTTGGTAGAAAATGTGTCTTTACTTTGTTACTAGATATTATTATCAGCAATTTATAACGTTATTAAGTAAACGTGTTATTTTTACTTTGTTTTCACATTTGGCAATTTCAGTGTGTATTCAAAATATGATACAAATAAACGTGAAAAATTGAAATACTATAAACATCTATAGTTTTCGCACAAGAGATAGGTATGCAGTGGCAAGGGACTGTTCTCATTTAAATGTTTTAGTATTTTTTCGCGCGGCAGACGAACTAGAGTTCGCAACAACGAAAATATTTGGTGTAGCATCACGCCCTTCGCGTCGTGTCCGTCACGCTATTGAAAATCCAACACGACGCCATTGAAGGCAGGCACGAATGTCGTCGAACGCACAGCTGTACACTGAACACAGTTTCCCTCCTTGTCACAGAGTGGAGACATACGTTGCGGTTCTGTTGTGTGAGGTTGAGTACGGTGTGCAAGCAAGATTGTCCTTACAATATACGCTGGCCAACAAAAACGTTCGCCTTGTATGTTTCCTACGTTCGAACGTATGTATCTACCCTCCCGGGAATCGAACATCTATCACCGTGATGGTCTGACTACTTCAGAACCACAACATATTGGCCATCTGGACATTTTGACAACTGCTGTAAAAGATTGAAAGTAAGAATTGCCACGTCACAGTAAAAAAACCGTACTTTTACAAGAAAACGCTTGTAAAAAATATCAAATCATCTATCAGCCAGACCGAGCGAGGTGGCGCAATGATAACACGTAGGACTCGCTTTCGGAAGGATCCGGGTTCGATCCCCTGCTCCGGCCATCCTGATTTCGGTTTTCCGTGGTTTCCCGAAATCACTCTGTGCGAATGCTGGGACGATTCCTTAACAAAAAGCAATGGCTGACTTCTCTCCCAGCTACTAGCATTGTACCGAGTTGTGGGTTACCGTCATTAATGACCTCGCTATCAACGAGACGTAAAGCCCGCTTTCCTACCATCTATCAGTCAGTATATGCACTACAGCAAAAGTGTCGCACGTCATTAAAGGGGTCTGAATTTTCGTAATACCTGTTGGGACTAGTGGGATATAATTTTCACGAGTAATGTTTGATGTAAAACAAAACAATCTTCGACGGCCGGTCACGTTTTACAAAATATTTTGTACTATTACGTAAAAATTTCTTAGAAAATGGATGATAACATTTTTTTTTACATTTTCTTTACAACTTTTTTTACTATGTAGGTAACAAGAGTCTGTTAAAATGCGTGCAATTCTGTTCTGTCGTACAGAGTAGTTTATTCTCCCTACAATACTAGGACCAATCATGATGCTACCAACTTCTAAACCTGATTGCTATCCATATTTTACATAACGGTGGTACTGTATCTACAACGGTTTTTTTTTTTTCGTATGAGCTGTACACCCTTGGTGTTTTGTTTTCCATCCTTTCCGCCACTTTGTATTTTTCCACCGTTTGTTTGCATGTTATTATTATTGGCGAATTTTCCTATGAAATGGAAGACGTTAATCAAATGACTCAATCAACATTACTTGTACGAGACATGCTGGTTGGTAATTAATTTTCTAGCTTTAGCTAATGTATAATCAGGGATTGTGAGTTCCTGGGGTGTGTTGTCAGCCGCACCTCTGGTGAACAGACGCTGACCACTTTGTCGGTTGTTTCAAGTCAGACGCAAAGTGGGCTTCTTCTTGAGTTGCCTGTTCTGCTAGTTCCCGCCGTTCCGAGATTTGTTCTCCCCGCCTTCACTATCGTTGATGTCTTCACTCTAATCCCTCACAAGGTACTGTCATCACCAGGGCCAGGTGAACTTTTTTATACGAGGTTGTTACTATTCCCTCTCCTCTTTCGTCATCATTTGCACGATGAGTCCCCGAGCTTGTAACTGGACCCTGTTGAAGCTACATTATTCAATTTTATGAGTTTCCGTTCGGCTCTCATTTTTTCTCCATGCATTCGTTTTCTTTCTCATGTCTACTTTGATCCAGGTCTCTTAATTGCAGTTATTACAATAATAATAACACTGTACATAATAATCATAGTACGTACAGTACATTACGTGGTTTTCAAAAGTTAACTCCCAAGGCCGCAACAGAATTTTAAATATGTAATTTTAATTTTGACGAGACGTTCTTCAAAGACGTATATATTCCTTACTTCAATTATTATTCTTTTCGGCTCTATAGATATTTTTTGAGCTTAAAGAATCGCTGATATAATTAAATCATCTTGAAGTATAGTTTTACATAGGTTTTACTGTGTTGTCGAAATTTTTAAAGGCGAAGATTACAATTATGGTTGCGGCAAATTTATTTAATGAATTAATTAGATAGAACTACTGGTTTTTATGACTTGGAAAAGAACACACGTCGAAAAAAAAAATAATTTTAAACAACACTGGGAGATGATTTAATACCTGTCTGCTCTTTTTCAGGCTTAAATAAATAATTCCCGTAAAAACGGTATAAAGACAGGATTATGGCCTTAACCGTAAACGGCTTTTATGGCGGCAAACACTTGCTCTTAGCCCTCGCTCTAGCAAAAGACACACGCTGCTGAATAATTATAGTAGACATCCCTGTAACCGACATTCTGAAAGTATAATAGGTCTACATTGAGTTATAAAGAGTTTTTTATGTCGAATTCTAATCCAGTGTAGCTAAATGCGCACCATTGCTTATTGTTTTAAGTATGTTTTTCTGCTGAACGCTTGTTAATATCGTTCACCGTAATTTAGTGTGTTGGCCGACACTTATAATTAGGGACCCCTGTTTTTCGCGAAAAGAATTTTGCCCCACTTTGTTCCAGTGTCTTACGTCCACATCTGCAATTCTGCTGCATGGTTATTGGCTGCGTGTTTAAGTGACGAGCCGTATCTCATTCGACTGAGCCAATTACAATAACGTTCCTGCAACACCACACGTCTGTGATTTGACGGTAGAATCCCAAGGCTCGTGAGAGTTAAAATATCCAATCGCTGACCACGAAGCATAACTGCAGATGTGCACGTAAGGCACCGAAAAAAAATGAGGCAAAATTCTTTTCGCGAAAAACAGGGGTCCCTAATTATAATCACTATAAGTATTGATGTTTGGGGATGGTGTTATGCAGAACATCTGGAAAACAAAACTGTGTAATGTATTAAAGTGAGTGTGCAACGGTTGTTAATTTCCACGTTTGACGCGAGGGAACAGCGGAGCGATAAGAGCCAGTATCTCATACGCTTGACGAGAAGCATATCGCCTCTATTCGCAGCGCGTCAAACTGGCGTGAAAGGTTTTCGTTGTAGTCTTTTTACTATGGAACTTTAAGCGGTGACCCTGAAATTTTATTTTTAGATAATATTAAGTAAAGGCCAACACATGCATCTCATTTTGCAATTTACGAATTCAGGTGGTATTTTTAGATGTTACAGCAGCATTAAAAAAAAATAAAAAATAAAAAATAAATAAAAAATAAACTTTTTAGCCATTTTTAGAGGCCCGGAAATCATGTTTCTAACAAGCGTGCTGAATTTTTGGAAAATATAGAAGCGTAGTTTCAAGTGTGTTCTTTTCATAGATAAACATAATATGAATAAGTAAAGCGATTTCGCGTAAAAAAAAAAGAATACGCGTGACACGTTACAACACCGTCCATGAGCCAGGCGAGGACTCCTCTTAATGAGAGCACGCTATTGGTCAAGCCAACAGCATGACCGGACAATCTGCGTGCAGGAAGCCGTGACCTCGGGTACACTGATAACCAGACATTCTTTTAAAAATTGCACTTAAGTGTCTGCTCAGCAGTATTGACTGAAGATTGCAACAGTGCGGCCTCAGGACAGGATCTGCACTGACGACAGTCACATGGTGGACTGCGCTTGATATCTTCGACCCTATCCGCACAGCACTATCACCCCGATATACCGATTAAAGGGGCCTGCCTACCTGCGCTTTAAATACGTTGCAGCGACTTAAGGCTATTCTTTTTTTTTACGAAACTATTTAACGCACATTATATCTGTATATCTACGAAAAGGACACACACTTCAAACTATAACGCTATAGATTAAAAGAATGTATACGTTTATTAGAGACATCATTTTCGAGGCCCCTAAAATGGCCAAAAATGGGCTTCCTGACTGCAGTATCTGGAAAAATAACAACCGGATTCGGAAAACGCAACTATAGAAACAAGCGTTAGACTTTGAATTATGCTGGCCACAAATAAAATAATGTGCTCACCGCTTAGTGTCCCATAGGAAAAGGATTATATATAATAAGGCACTGCACGCCAGCTGAGTGGCTTGAGCGGAGAACTGACCTAGAGTCAATACGCGAAATAATCGCGCCTCTACTAATGACTGAAAGGAGAAGCATCTATTTAGAATTAAAATATAATGTTCGACAAAATATAGTATTACTATAATTAGTAAGATGTTATGAATTTATGAATTTGAGTTAATTGATCTGTAGTATATTTTACCAGATTACTATAAATTTACATTTTAGGTAAGTGTTTCTAAATTACCAAAATAAGCGAAAAACCAGTATTTCCAACACAGCTTGTAATGTATCAACTTAAATGCAAAAAAGTAAAAAATCCGAAAAAACCCAGCTTCAAAAATGTTAGCATGCGCTACGTCGTCCCGCAGATAGAGGTGACTAAAATAAGGTTTGAGCGGTTGTGTACGGCGATGAAGTTGTGTTTGGTTTTACAGACCCGGAAGAGGGAGGGGGGGGGGAGGGGGTAGCCAAGACACGCGTATAATGTTTATCTTGGTTATGTTGTACACCTGGCGAATTGCGCGCTTCAAACTCGCCACCGAGTGTAATAGAACGGGGACGATGACGTTACACAAGTAGCCAATGTCACTTCTCAGCAGGCGGCTCTGGGAGTTATGTTTTCTTGGAAACCACTGGCAGGCTATCAGGAGTGGCCACACCGGAACGTACGCCCATGCCCAAGGCTAACTGCACTGGCCAAAAAAAAAAAAACTGCACACGTGACAACACAGCAGTTCTTTCTGTACGCGGGTGAAGTCGTAGCAGCCAAGCCAAACTCCTGAACTACATGCTGTGCTGATTTCTTACAGTTCTCTTTGTAGAAGGGACAACCGCACCGTTTCGTCACAGAATATTTACAAATACAGAAATTAAATAGCCTGTAGGACGGCAAACCCTAAATGGCTTCTTCACTGGCCAACAACATGGTGGAAACGCTTACCGCCAATCAGTGTTAAGGCGGCCTCTCTGCTAGACAGCAGCCAGGCCAATAGGAAACCGGTTGTAACATGCAGGAGCCAAACAGACACAGGGCTGGTATCAACAGCCTCGGGCAGCCAACAAGCGGCGGTTCGCCTGTATCAAATGAGCCGTCACGTCATTTCACGTCTACGTTACTATTTTAGTCTGTGGTTAATTTAAGGTCTCTTTGCCTACAAAGGTTGCAACAGCGGTGTTTAGATGGGAAATCAAGGTTAAAATAAACATATTCCGTAAATCAGACGTAAAATTTATAATAAATATTGTGACAAAAACATTTTAATAAATGTTGCTGAATTTTTTTAGAAGCATAAATTTTATGTATCAAAATTGAATATAAAAAACTAAGTTTCTCATGTAGTAAAATTCCATGTTGATTATTTTAGAAAGTTTTACCATTGAGCAGTTTAGATTCTTAGCATTGATTGCTCATGTAAACTCCATGTCTGGGATAGACGCCAAAACAGTGAATTTTCACAATGTTTGCCAAAAAAACGTTAACCTGTTATTAAAAATCGACACTCGACAATTCGAATATAATACTTTTGTGCACCCTCTTACATTATTACATAGTCCAGACTTCATAATTTTTTACCACTGGTGGCAGATATTTAAAAAAAAATTCGCAATTGCCGTCATTGTTCCAAAAATAAAAAAGCGTGTAACTGTATAGTAAAATAACGTGTACGAAAGTATTATCAACGAATTGTCGAACTTTGATTTTCGATAATAAGTTTAAAAAAAAATTTAAAATTATGAAAATTCACTGCTGAGAGGCTCCATTCCAGCCCCCTTCACCTTAAGACGACCGCCCGCCGAGCGATGTGCACAGCTTCACGAGATAGAGACGATTATTAGAAAACTGGGTGCGTGAGTGTTGTCTGCTTAGAATAAAGTTCAAAGAACGTTACACGTGTGTATATATGTATTTCAGCTCATCCACAAATTTAAACGTATATTTTCTCGCTGATGAAAATTGCGAAAAAATTTTTCTAGTCTTTTTAGGTATGAAAATCTTGGTACAGAATCTTTTGAAAGGTATAGAGGCATGTACGCTACACCTTTATGTTCAACATTACGTTATAAAATGGCAGGACAACCATTGAAAGGTCTGATAGAGGTGAGTTGTCGACGAGAAGACTGCACATCAGCGCAGGGACTCGCACATAGAGGCTACGGTGAGGTGAAATGTGCGTAGTGTGTCGTCCTTACAGCTTCCGCACTTCTAGGTCTCGGACTAGCAAAATACCGGAGCTCTGGCGAAAACAAGGATAGTGTTTCACATGTCAAATTAATTATATAGAATGTTTCCAATGCAACGTCCCTGTGTCAGTTTTCTGAAACAATTTAAAGCAGTTCACGAGTGTTTTGTTTTCCATTTTGTTTTAAGTAATCTTATGTAGTGCCTTGTGCCAGTTATTTTTATTTTATTGCAACTATGCTTATCTTCTCTTTTATACGTGATTATTTTTTTACCTCACGATTTATTTTCTGTGATTTTACAGTGTTGCAAATCGTATTCCCCAAGTCAGTTCACTTAAAACCAGTTGTGGGACTTGAAAATAAATATAAAATAATAATGCCTGGCTCTTCTAAATGCATTTACGAAAAGAAAAAATTCAACCATCCAAAAGAGAGAAGTAATGCGTCACTTTTGGACACAGTGATGTAGTTTGCCACTTCGATCTTACTTTAAAAGACCAAAGATTTCAAAATAGGTAGGGGTGAGAGAAAAGTTTGAATTATGTAAATTTGCGTGCGATGACACGGAAGCTACTGTACAAACTAATGAAAAAACATTAATAAAGCACCGTGCTTTGGAAAAAATTGTGTTGCACCTAAAGTCTGTCGCAAATCACGTTTTCTGAATGGTATCGATATTCTACAAGTGTTTATCCAGGAAGATGCGAGGTTCGATTTAGACGGACGGAGAACTTACTAATAGAAGTGCTTAGTTATATTTTTATGACGTACAGTCTCTTCAAAACTATCTACAAACCTACATAAGACCTACAACTTGAATTTCTTCCATCCCTGGTATATAATATAGTACTTAATATTAAAAGGAAATGGTGCACTACCAGTTTTAATTGACAGTATTTTATACGCTACGAGCATTTCTGAAAGCGTTCAACGTTTTTGTACATTTCACGCTCTAAATATTAGTCTATAACACTTTTTTACATTATCATATAGCAAATTCCTTCCATGTAATATAACATTGGTTGGGAGATGAGAAATAAGACAGTTTTGTTTAATCTTCCAACAAATGTCAGATGATTTCGAATACAGTTCATCTTCAGTAGATAATGTGGTTGGTCAAACCTTTCTCGGCATCTAATTTTTAAATAGAATACTATGCTACTAAATATCACATTTTGTAGCAGAAGGCCTAAATTAATGCAACTGACGCAACACTCACAATTAAAACGTTTTCGAGAAAATTTACTTATAAACTGTGGAGCCTTACAGGCAGGCAACAAGCAATTCACAGGGGATTAGAGGAACCCCAGTGTTTATTTTAGTGAAGGAGAAAGACATTCGAGACAATTTTTTTTACACATATGCAGATATTTCTATTATTAAAACGTACCGGGAATGTTATTTTATATTTTCCTTTACTTTTGATCTTTCTAACAAATGTTGGTTTTTAATGATAATTTTTAAGGCCACGCTCTTTAGTTTCCATTATTTTTGCGATAATTATTATTTTTTTTTTTAATTAAACGAGAGTAGATATCAAAAATCTGTCAGGCGGCTGTTTAAAATGGTTTTTGTTGTGATAATTTTTTCGAAGCAAGAAATCATACGATTTCGACTCAAACGTCAACTAGAATTTCGTTCGTGACATAATTAAATAAAAACATAATATTTACTGTCTGGAAAAAATCAGCCAACACGAAAAATACGATTTTAAACAAAACTGCCTGACAAATTTGATATCTACTCTCGTTTAGGCTTGAAAAGTTAATATATAAAAAAAGTAGAAAATAGAGAGCATTGCCTCAATCGCAAATTTCTCCTTTAAGTTTTGTGACACAATACGTGCATTAATGTAACTTTACTTCATTTTTTAGAAAGAACCATTTCATAAAATGTGTACCATTCTCTAATGAACGTCATAATACATGTATGTGTGTGCATATAAGTTATGTATATAATTTGTGCGTGAGAGATGGAAAGAAAGAGACAAAGGCATGGTTATTGGAATGAAGTAAAACACTTTCAGTTTATCCACCAGTGAGAACAGACGTGGTATGGATGGACGAGTCAGCCCACTTACGTCACATTTTGTAGTTGCCGATACTGTTAATGCAGCACAGACACTTAATATAGACCTATACTTATGAGTACGTTCCAGAACTTGCGTTCATTTATACAAAAAATCCTTTGTTTACGCCATCGTATGCTATAAAGTGTTCCATAAGCAGTATACCTTAACAGGACCACGGTTGCGCAGTGGCTACAGCACTCGCCTCACATCAAGGCGTTCCGGGTTCGATTCTCGGGGAGTAGGTCCCCGAATTGTTGCATGTGGGAATCGTTCCGGACGATGCCACTGGTCGACGGGTCTTCTCGGGGATATACCGTTTCCCCTGCCTTCTCATTCCGGCGCTGCTCTATACATCATGTCACCTCTCACCAGCGCTAAAGACCACGTAACATAACTTACGGGAATAAGCGATAAATAAATATCGATACTGTAGTATCTATGCGTTCAAAGACCTGTGCTAGATACACTGTACGTGCCGTATTTACAACACGATGACACGTAGACAGCTAACAGTATCTGTTGTAGTTATTTTCATGTTTTGCAACTATTGATATGTAAGTAAACATTATTTAGGTACATCTAAACTTGCTCAAGATAAGCAAATTTTCAATGCATCTATTACAAAAGACATTGATCGTTTTGAACTGATTCGTGAATGTGTTTGACGTGTATTTAGTATCGCCTCTAATTACTTGGAGGTACCTTCAAAGCGTAAATATACACCGCGACGTTTATAAGCTTCTTATCTCACGCCGACGTCTTTGTTTGCCGTATCACTTCCCATTACGCATTGTTGCACGAAGACATTATTCTGTTATCATTTATGTCACAGCACGTTCCAACTAGCCACTACTCGCCATACACTACACGCCAAAGGTAAAAGGTAAAAACAGTACTTCGCTATTTAAAGGACAGCAAATAATAACACGTTCGAATAATATCCTTGCTAATTTAATGCTGGTAGTTTTGAAACATATATAGGGTCAACCGACCACACACCGCCGAGGCATACTTTAATATCGTGATAAACCACTTTGCTGGCTTCACAAAACTGGGAAGGATCCGTACACCCAGGAGTGCCCACAAGGGGGGATCATTGCGCAAATTGTGCATTTAGAATTTTTGGGGAGGATTTTTTTTTCAAGAATAAAATGTTTAATCATAAACGAAAAATGTTTTCATGACTGTACACGTGCTATCTTGGTATTACCTACAAAGTAGACTAGTAAAAACCAGAGCAGTTGTATATGTTTATGATTGTTGTTATAAAATGGTAGTCCAAATACCTCCCCAGTACTGAAGTGTAACTCGTAGTAAGTTTGATTTTTAATTTTTTTGATGGTGTTTGAGGGGGGGGGGATTGTCACTCCTGCGTACATCTAGTTCACTAGGTTACCAACAGAGAGCAGGCACGTGTAGTTTCTGCAGTAACTGACGAATCAATACATCATATTCAAGACCACAATTAAAATCTTTAATATATATATAATATATACATAAATATATATGGTACTAACTGAAGATCGAAACGTTAGCATCACGAAGTATAGGATAGGTTTACCCTATACACATTCTATTAATGTGAGACAGGCAGACACGGTTACAATTCCTTGCTTCTTCTGTATACTGAACGATGATGTAACATTATGCTCAAAGGATTTAATGCTAGAAGAATTATGGGCAGGTATGGTGATTCATGGCGGGAAAAGTTGATAGTCTGCTGGGCTTCATTGTAATGTATTCACCTCTGACGCTTTTCTTCGTTACTGGCGAGTGTCCATTTTTGGCTGGACCAATGAATGGTAATTCTGATGCGCTACTATACGAAGTCTGTAAACAGCTAAACCCATGGGCGTCATTTCTGGTTTTTCTGGGGGGGGGGGGGAAGACTTTTTTTTCGGTGACAGTGACCTTGTTGCATCTTTTTAATTAATTAAGCATGTATGAATAAGAAACATCAATAATAAAACTTCAGTTTATGTGCTTAAGTTAGCATTATTTAAATAACAAAATACAAAAAATAAATGTAATACACTTTTTAGTGGACCAAATTATCGCTAATTTTCGATGTAAAATCCGTACTTTCAGTTTTTTTTATATCACGTAATCCATTCACACCTTGTTCCAGTGTAGAATGTTTCATCTCAGTCAGTCCACTGGTTTACGTTTTGAGTATATTCCTGTATCATGCCAATTTTGACTTTTGACGTGCAGTTTGTGTACACAATACATGCTACACATTTTATATTAGAGGAAAAGTCACTAGCGACGTCTAGAAAAATAACATTATTTCGTGTAAATATATAATGCAATTATGAAATTAACGCATATACAATTCTTTAGAGGGCGGTAAGAAGAGCATAAGTCGAATTATTTCCCATTGAGACTTGTGATTTTCTTGCAGATATTAGTAGCCGTTTAATAGGACACAATTCTCATTATGTTAACACGTTTCTATAGACTTCCCACCACCTTCCTGACCAAGAAGAACTACTTAAGTGCCATAATATTTTTACATGACTTATGCCCTTCTTACCGCCCGCCAAAGAATTATGTATTACATGCTTGAACAGCCTGAGTACAATAGAAGGAAAATTTCGCGAAAGTGTGTTAAAAGATCCGTCATTCGTGGAAACGGAAATTGGGTGTGCTGCAATTCAAAACAGAGAAAATACGGGTGAAAAATGAGATGGGATTAAAAGTTGACTAAACACCCTCTCACCTGTCCCATTAATATAAAGGTTTAGACACTTCATATAGGGATTCAAAACCCTGTACTTTGTTAAACAGTACAGCTAAATATTGTATCAGGAGGGTAGGGTACCCGAGTGCGAAGGTATCACACCCCGAATTGCACGACTTCTTACGCTACTGGACGTCAGTAGGCATCTACTTTGCTTGCCCTGTAGGATGACATGAAATAAGGTCGTGCAATTAAGAGGTGCCGGAATGAGAAGGGTGGGGATAACGAAAAAGACCGCCGATCTGCGGCATCGTGATCCCCACATGCGAAATCCGGGTATCGACTCAGCCGGGACTCGAACCCGGATCATCCTGGAGGGAGGAGCTTCAGCGGTGTAGTGGTCAGACCACTCGCAGCCAATAAATGCGATCCGGGTTCGATTCCCGGTTGGGTCAGTCCCGAATTTTTTGTAAGTGGAAACATAACGGAAGTTGCCGGCGGGTTTTTGCTGAGCACTCCCCGTTTCCCCGCCCATCACATTTCAGGGGTAGCCGCCGTTGGCGCAGTGAGCGAAGCACTCAACCCCCACCAAAGTTATCCAGGTTCGATTCCCGGCGGGGTCCCAGGATTTTCGTACGTGGAAATCGTGACGGACGATGTCGCTGTTTGGCTGGTATTCTCGGAGATCTCCCATTTCCCCCTCCTTTCTTCAACGTCGGGCCTCACTCCACGTCATCATTTGGGCAAGCAGATGCCTAGGAACGCTCGGTCAGAAGTCTCAAATATGAAGGTTGTAATGTGATGCCCTGCTCTTGGACATCCTCCCCACATGCTATTTACTTTGCTTCAAATGACGAAAGGAATGAGCGTTGTGTGTGGTGCCAATTCTTCGAGGAACACCCACATGACAGCCATCTCTTCTCTGTGTATTGCAGGCCTGAGAACGTGAGAACATTTTAGGACAAAATTTGCTCCCTAGCACCACTTGCTTCGTCGCCTCTATGCGCAAGTCGGCGACTTGGCTGACTTAACCTTCACACGTGATGATTCCGTTAAGGGGAGAGCTCACCTAAAATTTTAAGTGTTTTAATAATTATTTTAAAATATTTGTATGAGATATGGTTGCTTTTGCACACATACATTGTCACTATTTTTACTGCCAAAGGCATAAAATAAAATGGGTGGCTGCAATTATTAATCAATACATTACATAATTAACAGTTTCATTCTGATAACAATTTTTTTAATTTAAAAATAACTAGTGCAAAGTATAATATGCTGGTATGAATGGATAATTCTAATTACATGAAATGGAAAAATTTTTGTAGCACAACAATGTAATACTATTTTTAATTTCCTTCTCATAAATATTTACAATCAGAGGTATAGATAAGATACAATAGGTAGTTGTGTTAAAATATAGACAAAACTGTTGTGGTTTTCGGTACTGTCTGGATTATTCTTATAACAATATGAACTGTAGAAGCAACACAACATTCTCTAGAAATAACAATCTATTCTCTAGAATAAACAATGTGTTATAAAGAACAATCTGCTCTGTGTAAGAAACAATCTGGCATGTGGTTGGATCTGCTCTCTAGAATAAGGAATTTGTTCTGCAGGAGGAAGAAAGTACTAAGCTGCAGGAAATGAGAATAAGGTGTGCTGATAATGTGATCCAAAGGTGTGAATAGGAAAGTAGTCCTTGTAATAAAGTAATAAAGATACATTTTAATACATCACATAAAAATGTAGGAAAATTGTTCAAATGATACAACACTAATTTATCTTCTTTTCTTGTCTTCCACTTGTTCTTAATTCTAAACACCAGCCAGTAAACTATAACTTAGCCTCTGAATTACAATGCTTCACGACTGCTTCCTTGAGAAATACTACAGTATATTCACTAAACTACACTTCAGGGTACATGTTTGCTACTGGCTGCTGCTTCTATGTAGACACTTAACAATGAAAAGTTTTTTTTTTTTTACATTTGTGCAAAAAAATTCAAAACTTTCTTAATGTAATGCTTTGGAAAAATTTAAGACTACAAGCTGTCACACTGTGCACAATTCTATACCTATAGGTGTTTTGCAAAATAATGCACCGTTTGTTCGCAAAAGCAATTTTGCTGATTTGGCCTATTTTCGCAATAAAGTTGACGATACTTTGGGTGCATGAACCCGGAAAACTTCGAGGTTTATTGCTACCCAAAAAATATAAGTTATACAAATTATGGTATATTTGCAACAAAACAATGTACAGTCCGCGTGCCAGCTCCGAGTCCCTGGCGGGTATGTGTTTTACGACCGTAAATATATAAATAACACAATGAGGCTCAATAACATGCGACACACATGCTAGCCGTAGTAACGTCATAAATTATGACGTGTTTGACACTGTGTTACTGAAGCATACATGAAGTTTACGAAGAAAAATGCATACAGGTCAGGGACTCATGGCTGGTGCGCGGACAGTAGGGATTCTTTGGTATGAACATTATCTTGCTTAGAAAATATATTTTCAAAATCGAATCACCGTAAAACAACCAGGGGTGACAACCACGCACTACTGTACTTTTAGCAGTTAAGCCAGCACAACCATTGTATGGATTTTATTTTACTGAGGGATTGTGTTGGTGATGGAAGCTTCACAAATTTCCCAAGACTATATTTTCAAGTAAATAATAGCCTACTGTGAAATTTCACATCGCACACGCATGTATATCTACAGGTGGTTCTCCTTTATCAGCATGTCCTTCAGCTGCCTATAACATTGCTGTTAGAACTTTCAAACTCTTACTTCCTTTGCTTGCTATCAAATGTCCTGCCAGCTGAACTCACTGTCACAGTGGGTGTGTTCTCTATTATCTGCTAGCAGACGAGTGTCACAAAAATTAGCTGCTTGACTGAAAATGAGTCTTTGCCATGTGTAATAGTCCTATGAAGAAATGCTTCCAACATTTTATCATTATATGTGTGTGAAATATTTAACTAGTGATTGCAAAAGCTTGAAAGTGTTTAAAAACTAAAAACGAAATATTACGAGAAATCTTCAACATTTATAATTTCTTTATAAAAAAAATTACATTAATTTTTACGAAAAGCATGAGAAATTTGAATATTTTTGTTTAGTGGATATCTCACTAACAGTGTATTTTTTTCCTCCACAGCTTTATAAACATCGTAGCCTACCATACTGTTATATATTTTGTAATATGGTCACTTACAAAGACCCTTGCCAAATGACACAGGAATGCAATAGAAAATATTGAAAACAACCTACTTGTCCTAAAAACATATCTAAGAAACTATAGCACTTTTATGATGGTCAGACAAGAAACCAACTTAATAAAACTAAATACTTACTTTAAAAAGCATTTTACACAAATGATGAACTGTGTTCGGCCATAGTACTAATGAAACTGAGAATCCTCCCAAAGTGCCACGGTACTTAGGTACTTTAATAAACAAACTATGAATTGACTACATTATTACATTCTTATTACCTACCGATACTTTTAAAAAATTAAATTTTGCACAGACAGAGCTTTTAACTAAGAAATTCTGATTTTGTTACAAGTAAATTTAATAACTTTGTTAGTTCTGTAATACACTCCAGTCTGAAAATTTGGTGACTAGTTTGTGAGAAAAATACTAGTAACTTTTTTCACTAGATCACGGACATGGGCCCAAGTTTATCTGATTTTGAGAGAATTATTTTTTTAAACTCAGACGAGAGCCAATAGATATAGTAAAATTAATTGCTCTGGAACTTTGTTGAAAATTAAATGTAATTTTTCAAGACAAACAGTATGATGATTTCTAGCTAACTTATTAATTAAAAGGAAATTACATTAATTAAATTATCAGCTGCATCATTTTGTACTTTTTTGTCTCAACAAAATCAGACTACGTAGTATAAACCAGTTATAACAAAGTTACAGAATGATTTTACAATATTGGCTCTTGTTGGTGTTTTAAAAAATAACTATCATCAAAAATGTAGACACTCGGGGCCCCAAGCCCTTAAACATCCAGCAGTGCGCCATTTCGGAGTTACTTATATTTGTCTGCTTTTTTATAGGCCTAAATATTGTCCTTATGCATTAGTAGGAATTTCGTTTGTACATAGTCTGGGTTTTAAAAAATGTACAATAAATTAGTATAAAATGGTTACAATATCTGAAGGATCACTTATGCCCTCTACATTTATTTCTCTTGCTTTTGATATACAAAAAAATCCAAACTGTGAAATATGTTTTTTTTTAGACATGGAAAGTGACAGCTACCAGAGCACAGAGTTATGCAAACCAGAGAAATGTCGCAGCATCTCAGATGTGCTGGTCATCAAAGAGGAGCCTCACAGTGACACAGAATCTGTGGACTCGTATTCCATGTCGCCAGAATCGCCATCGTCTTCCACAAATATCACAATCATGCCAAAGGTAAGGGATCTTCGTAACGTCACATTAAACCACATGACATTAGTGACACAGGTTCATTGTTACTTTTGGAAAACTTCTGAAATGCTTACCTATTTAGTTTTTCTGTATACTCATAGAAGGGGTCACAGTAACATAGAGGTCAGATCTCCCACCTCTGCAATTCAGACTTGATTCCCTGTGGGGTTGTTCCCAACTTTCTTATGTGGGTAATACAGTACATTCTTGTGTCCTTCCTAAGGTCATTTCTGTTTCCAGGGACGTAGCTAGGCTTACTTTTTGGAGTGGGTGATATTTTTGCTGCAATGAACTATCTATGATCTTTGAAAGGACTGTACAATGGGAGTTCATGACTAGATTCAGTTTCTTGGACGTACTCCATTGCAAAATTGAATGACTGTCAAAGAAAACTAAACAAATAAAAGAAAACCATAAAATAAGCAGAGTATGCTTAGTCAGCAAGATACATACACAACATGAAATTCCAAGATGGAATCGGGTCAAATAAATAAAATCAAGGAACAAACAGATAATAAATGAAATTAATAACAAATAAAAAAAAATAAAAAAAATAAAATACTGTCGCAAGTTATTTGTTTTTTTATTTGTTTTTTATTTGACCCCATTCCATCTTGGAATTTCATGTTGTGTATGTATCTTGCTGACTAAGCATACTCTGCTTATTTTATGATTTTCTTTTATTTGTTTAGTTTTCTTTGACTGTCATTCAATTTTGCAATGGAGTACGTCCAAGAAACTGAATCTAGTAATGAAATATCTACCTACCCGACCTACCTATATACACACATACATACCTACCTACATACATACATACCTACCTACATACATACCTACCTACATACATACACACATTCATACGTACATACATACTGACCTACCTACCTAGGTATGTACATACCTTCATACATATGTACATACCTACACACATATATACACACACGTACATACCTACACACATACATACACATACACACATACATACATACACATACACACACATACATACACACACTACATACACACATACACACACATACATACACACATACATAAAATAATTACTGATTTTGTTTGCTTGGTATTATTACAGTACTATTTTCTCGTTATTTACGAACACGTTTCACTGTAAAAGGTCACTATGTTATAAAGTATTCATATACAGGCCTATGGGTTACCAGTTTCTTACGTTTCCTCACTGTAAAATATTCTAATAGTGTTTTACTGTATGTTCAATGTTTGAAAAATTCAACAACCTATTACAGCTTATGTATAAATTAATTGATGCTGTATTTACATGCATTGTTCTGGTGGCATCCAGAAACTAAGATTAGTTGTTTGAACAGTTTCTCACCATTTTCAATCCTTCTTACTGAAAATTGAATGTCACTGAACAGATCTGCAGGCAGCAGGAACAGCAGAGTGTTCTGAAGAAGTCGGCAGTATACCTCAACACAACGAGCACGCTTGTCCAGCAAGGCAGACCGCTTATCCTGCCCAAACTTGAAATCAAAGTGGAGCCAACCCCAGCAGGTGAGTACTGTGATAGGTATCTACTGCAGTGTCTACACAGCCCTGTGTACAGGGACCTTACTATAACTCAGCCAAGTTAACAATCAATCCCATGAGGGGAAGGTGGAGCTCTTCCTCTCTTAGTGTGACATGCAGTGAAGAGGACAGGTACACACAGTAATACTAATGCATTCGGGATTGTCAAGAATTGTAGCATAGTTTCCATGTACAACATTAATTTTTAATGCTTCCAAGTATATAGACACACTACTGACACATTATATTGTAATGCTCAATCATAGCGAACAAGAACACCGTCTCCAAATTTCCATTTAAATTTTGTATGGAAAAAAGACACATTTGTTAGTATCGCATAACATCTGCCTTACATTAAGCAATGAATATGACAGAGGACAAACTACATATCTTTAGCAATGTTAAGAAAATTTTTCGTTTCTATTGATTTGACAGACATATAAATATATCTCCAATGTCATTTATATTTCTTTTAGAATAAATTACTTCCAAGTACAAGGAACAATCTTTACTTTTCAACCCACGTCATGCTTCACTTTTTAGTTACTATACTTTAAAATGCATAAAGTGGCAACCATGTACACAAAGACATTTGCAGAAAAATGATTAATAATTATGTTATTATGAAATTAAACCTGTATGAACAAAACTCTTTATGAAAAATGCAATTGCTTTACTAATAATTTCACAGCCTTCACTCTGAATTGTTTAACAGTTTTTACCAGAGCATACCATCACTTAGTTCTATCTAGAGAACACTTCCCACGGGACTGACGTGTTTGCTTTGTTTTATATTCACACTGACTATACGGTAGACATTGATGACACTGTCACTTCACTGTGATTGGTTTACTTGGACTTTCACCCCTAGTCTGCATGCCCTACAATTCACACAGCAGCCATCAAGATAGATGCACAGCTACATCTCTGTAGTTGCTTGTTGTAATAAAACAACGCACCAGATACTCTTGGTCATATAACATTTGCGCACACCAAGCATTCAAACTGTTGCTGTGATAAAAAAATCTCTAATTGCTGAGACTATCTTGGGTAGAGAAGTTGGCTAAACTAAGCATGTTGCATTAATATTGATAGTTCTTCCCCATGACTGAAGTTCAACACAAATATTAAGGGCAGTTGACAGCTGTACGTCTTTGTAGTCATGATGTGATTATTTTAAGTATGTATATTTATTAATTTATATATACTAATATATATTTTAAGCATATTTATTTGATTAATTAGAATATCTATTAGGTAAACTGTGAGAAAATATTTTTCCCAAAAGAAAAGTTTATTTTTCACCTTGTTTGCAACATCTTCAGACTACTTTCAAGTTAATTACACAAAATATTTAAATATTCTCAGAGAGTCGAAGATGTACTATTAAACTTACCACGAGCACCGCACTGGGCAGGTTCTGATGTCTACCAGAGTAGTAGTCGTGCTAACCTCTCATCATACTTGGCAAAAGGCTTGTGAAAATACAGTTTTATTGTATTGTGTTATGTGCTATGAGCTCTCAAAACCACACTGGAAACTCCTTAATACAAACCCTGTTACTGCAAAGAACTTGTTAATACAAAGTTGTTTTTTTTTTCTTTGGAATTAGATGAGAAATTAAATATTAACTTTAAGAGTCAGTAATAGTTTCCTTTATACATAAAACAATGTAATATCAAGCTCACTTGTCAAAATAAGTCACAATTGTGGAAAGAATGTTTATACTTAATGGATAAACAGCCCGAAAAAATAATTACAGAATTTTTTTGCATACACTTGCTAATACAAACCTCATTATTACAAACTGCAAAAAAATAATGTCCCTTCAGATTTGTATTAAAGAGGTTCCACAGCATTATGATTTTGACACTGTGAAGGAAGAGCATAAACTTATCTGTACTTTGCTGCTGCAGGGTTCTCCCTGCCACCCACACCACCGTCCTCGACCTCCAGCGATAATGAAGGGGGAGTGTCCCCAGACGTGGACTCCAGGTTACGGCACTACCGCAAGCAGAGCACCACGCGAGTGTACCTGAGTTCTGGCAGCCGGCAGCCCATTCAGTCTCCTCTCATCAGTACGCAGATGGTAACTACAGCTGCTTCACAACTCACTGAGTGTGTCGTACATGCATCTTTCAAGTGATGCTGTAAAAAAAGTACAAGTCAATGCAACATTTGTTCTCACTGCTGTGCATCCACAAGAAAAAATGTGTCGTCCAACTTTATATGTGTCTCTGTCCACTAGTACCTACCTGTGAATACTATGATACTAATTATCATAAAAGGTCCTACCTACATGGCTGTTGAACTGTGTTGCAGTGGGTTAAATATCCATGTTTATTTTCAAAACTATTATGTGTTTATAATATGGCTCTCTAAAAAAATGCATTACAGAGAAGAAAATGCAAAATATACTTCTCAGATTGTTACTCAACTAACAGAGCGTTCTACAGTGTAATTTGGTGCAGACTTCCCACCAAGAAAATGATAGGTCCACTACTTAAAGCCCCATGGTTCCAGAAGTACAACAAATACTCTGAGTGACAGTTTACCCTTTGCATATAGGAATTATGGGTTATTAGGCACATGTGTCTATGTAGTCCTTATCACTTCTTTGCTTCTGAGATTCCAACATGAAAAACTGCTCCAGGTATGCAGTGACCTTAAGAGTATTTGGTAGATAAGTAAACGCTATTTTTTTCTGGAAGTCAGTATGTAAAAACTACTAAATAAGAGTATTGGACACTGATATTAGCCAACTTTATGAGCAAACATTTACCCAGAATTGTTAAATAAAACGACCAGTTTAACGCCTAACACATAAGCCCATCTTTAATCTTTTTTCATACTACAATCCCATCTTGCACACAGCTTTACAACACGTTCACTCTACTCTACCTTCTTTTGTCACATCCACTTTTTACTTTCTACCAACATAACAGAATTGTCATCCAACACCTTCCCCCAATTCTGCAGTTCAACAACCCCTAACATCTCTCTGAATTTTTCAAATTTACACTTAACTAAGCTCTTAGTGAGTATGTCAGCTACCTGTTCTTCAGACCTGACATAAGTCATTTTTATGTTG
>PNEQ01003252.1:93960-115435 GCA_003012365.1 Medauroidea extradentata
CATGTGAAGCCGATCATTTTCGAACATTTTCGAACTGCGCATGCGCAGGACGTTATTTTTCACGAGTCGCCATATTTTGGGTGGCAAAACAATAGCAGAAAGCAATGTAATTATGTAATTTTTTACAAAAATTCGCGCAAATTTTCTATTTGAATCGTACACAACAGTTTACAATTGCTTCAGAAATATAAAAAAAACCGAGTTAGCTCTCGCTGTGTGTATATACTTTATAAACTTGATGAATTTAAATAAAAGTTTCTTACCTGTACAAAGATAATCCTCCGCAACGATCGAATATGTTTGTAAGGCCAAGAACTGCACAAACTTTCACCATAATGTGTAGTTAACAAAAAACTAAAACATTTTCATTCAGCTCAATGCCGTGTTTACATGTTTTTGCCACCACTAGCTCTATCCTTGTCTTTAAACGTCGTCTGTTGGCCGGCTTCAAATTTGCTCAAAGGCTTCTACTCCATAGACTAATACCTCCATGGTGTTGTCTGGCTAGACAAGCGAACATCGACATTGTAATGGCGCGAGTCATGATCATGGCCGTAAAAGAACAGGTCTGGACACTCGCCTGGATATTTGACCCCTTTGTTATTTGGCTGTAGTTCACCAAGTTACCGAGAATATTGTGTTTTATTGGCGCTGATGTTACGGTGGTCGGACTAAACTCCGCCCACTTCCTTTCCGCTAAATTAACAATTTATCAAAACGTATTTTTTGTCAATTTATGAAATACTTTCTTCACTCACAAATTTAAGAAAAGGCTCCAACAATCTTTATATACTGTATAAATTTAACAATGGAAAAAAGTGGACGGAGTTTGAGTCCGACCGCCCGGAAAACAGCGCCAAAAAGTACGACATTCTCGGTAACTTGACGAACTACGGTCAAACAACAAGGGGGTCAAACAAAATACATTGTTAGATAGGCTAGTGTCCAGACCTGTTCTTCTACGACCGTGGTCATGATTGAGACACATAAACATTACATGGTGTCAGGTGTAAAACGGTGATGAACCGCGTTCGGGGCCGTGGCAATCCGGCAGACAAACGGTTTCGTGAGTGTCACAATTGGAGTAACGAAGTTTTGTTGCGGGCGAGTGAGTTTGTCGGTATCACGGTCGTAGAAGAACAGGTCTGGACACTCGCCTATCTAACAATGTATTTTTTTTTTACCCTCTTGTTGTTTGGTTGTAGTTCGTCAAGTTACCGAGAATGTCGTACTTTTTGGCGCTGTTTTTCGGGCGTCCACTTTTTTCCATTGTTAAATTTATAAAGTAAATAAAGATTGCTGGAGCCTTTTCTTAAATTTGTGAGCGAAGAAAGTTTTTCATAAATTGATAAAAAATACGTTTTGATAAATTGTTTATCTTAGCGGAAAGGAAGTGGGCGGAGTTTAGTCCGACCGCCGTAACATCAGCGCCAACAAAACACAATATTCTAGGTACTAACTTGGTGAACTACAGCCAAACAACAAGGGGGTCAAATATCCAGGCGAGTGTCCAGACCTGTTCTTCTACGGCCGCGAAGTAGACACTGGTGCAGATGTAACAGTAATTGGCAGAGAGTTGAGTGAAATGTTGGATATAGATGTGAAACAGACCAACAAGAGGCTTTTTGGTGCAGGAAAACAAGCCATAGAAGTCATAGGAATGGCACAGACTGTCTTGGCCATAGGGGGTCAGTGCAGCGCACAAGAGATATTTATTGTATCAAGACAACAGGTACCATTGCTTGGCAGGCCAGCGTTACGAGCATTTAACATTGTTCATATAGGTCAAGGCAGAATAGTAGAGGAAATTAAGAACAACACGATAAGGCCTACACAGAAAACCACAAATTTTGTAACTAAGTTTCCTGAGGTTTTTATGGGATTAGGGAAGCTTAAGAAAGTATACAAGATTGTGTTAGAGAAGGACAGTAAACCATATGCAATTGCGACACCAAGAAGAGTAGCACTGCCTCTTAGGGACTTGGCCAGCAAAGAGTTGCAGCAGATGGTGCAAGAAGGAGTGATAAGACCAATCAGTTTACCAACGGAGTGGTGTGACCAACGGTGGTAGTGCCCAAAAAGGAGGGGGCAGTGAGAATCTGTGTTGATTACACACAATTAAACAGATTTGTGTGCAGAGAACGCCTTCAGTTACCGTCCGTCGATGAGTCGCTGTCACAGCTGGGGGAGGCAAAAGTGTTTACGAAGTTGGATGCTTCAAAAGGATTTTGGCAAATACCCTTAGACAAGACTAGTGCAATACTAACCACATTTTTTACTCCTTTTGGACGATTCTACTTTAACCGTCTGCCCTTTGGTATAACTTCAGGTCCTGAGCATTACCAACGTAGGATGCAGGAAATATTAAAAGGAATGATAGGGGTCGTGAACCAAGCAGACGACATCTTAATTTATGGTGCAACACTGGAAGAACACGATGAAAGGGTAGATGTAGTGCTGAGAAAGTTACAAGAAGAAGGAGTGACACTCAATAAAGATAAGTGCCAATTCAAAGTGTCCACAGTGAAGTTTTTAGGGCATATCATAGGTCAAGGAAAAGTATAACCAGATTTAGAGAAAACAAAGGCAATACGGGATATGTCTGAACCTAAGAATGTTAACGAGATTCACTGGTTCCTGTGGATGGCAAATTACCTCATGAAGTTCATCCCTCACTTATCAACCAAAATACAACCCTTACGAGCACTATTGATCAAGGGAAACGAATGGATCTGGGACAAAGCACAGAAGGAAGCAATGCAGGCCATAAAAGAAGAACTGACGCAACAACCTACTCTGGCACTGTACAAACTAGGTGCAGATTTAAGGATCTTAGCTGATGCATCTTCATATGGTTTAGGAGCAGTCTTAGAACAACAACAGGGCGATAAAACGTGGAAACCAGTTCTCTATGCATCCCGAAGTCTAAGCAAGACTGAAACTAGGTATGCACAAATAGAAAAAGAGGCCCTTGCAATAACATGGCCTGTGAAAAGTTTCGTGAATATATAACTGGTGCAAATGTCCCTACCCTCACAGATCATAAGCCATTGTTGACATTGTTGGACTCTAAACCATTAGCAGATTTGACTGCAAGGCTACAAAACTGCAAATGAGACTAATGTGCTTCAGATACACATTACAGCATGTGCCTGGAAAGGATTTTCATGTGCCTGATGCACTGTCACGAGCACCAACCGAAAAGCCACTGGAAGAAGGCCAAGACATTCTGGAAGAAGAATTGCACATACACAATGTCATACAAGAGATGCCGTTCTCAGAAGTTCGTCAGGCAGAAATACAAAAAGCACAAGAAGAGGATTTGAAATGCCAACAGTTGAAAGAAGGTATCCAAAAGGGCTTCCACAAAGATTCCTTGTATTGGTCGGTGAGAGGACAACTGAAGTACAATGAGGGGCTCATCTTGAAAGGGAATCGACTTTTCATCCCAAAAGCTTTGCGACCAGAAATGCTGCAGCGCACACATGAAGGTCACATGGGGATTGTGAAATGCCGTCGTCGTACAAATGAGCTAGTGTGGTGGCCAAACCTTTCAAGTGAGGTTAAAAAGATAGTGGAAAACTGTACTAGATGCTTAGAGCAGAGGAAGCAACAAGCAGAAACTATGATGTCCACACCATTACCTAGTAGATCACGGCTGATGTTAGGATTGAACATAATGGAACTCAAGAGAAAGCACTTCCAAGTTATACAGGACTACTTTTCTAGATTTTTAGAAGTGGTTAGTTTGGAAAAAATCTCTTCCAGTTCAGTCATAGCTAGGTTGAAGAACATATTTGCAAGGCATGGGATACCTGAACTGTAAGAACAGATGGGGGAACACAGTATGCCAAGGAGTATGGTTTCAACACGGTCACATCCAGTCCCCGGTTCCCACAATCCAATGGTGCAGGCTCTGAAAAGGCAGTGGACATTGCAAAACGAATCCTCTCTAGATCTGAAGATCCGAATCTAGGGCTTCTAGCGTATCGATGTACACCACTCGAATCAGGTCTCTTTCCAGCGTAATTGTTGTTTGGAAGAAAATTGAGGAATACGCTGCCAACGGTAACTTGCAGCTGATCCCTTCATGGAAGGATGCAGCTATGGCACAGTTCAGGCAGTGAGATGAGGCTCTGAAGTATCAGAACAAGAAAAATCATGATGACAGAAGAGGAGCAAAGGATCTTTAACTATTGCCAGTTGACAGTACAGTTTGGATACGAGATATGAGACGTTACGGACGAGTGCAACATGCATTGAAGGTACCTAGATCGTATATTATAGCTACAGAAAAAGGTTCACTACGCAGGAACAGAAGACAGCTGATAAAGGTGCATGTGGAAAAGAACGTTGGTAACAGAAACAGGACATACACACATCCAGAACCAACATTGGAAACTACAACCAAACAAATTGAAAGGGAGGTTGCAACGGGGACTCCAAAAAAGGATACTCGTCAAGAAAGGACACAAGAGAGGTCGCTAGTTCCAGCAGAAGAATCACCCTTTCGGAGGTTTCAAGTAAGATCACCAGATACAGCTGAGTTTCCATCGAGGTCACCGGCTTCAGCAGACAACACTCCTTTCCATGGTTTCCCAGCAGTAGAAGACGCAGGGGGCCAAGAAATGAAAATCACAAGGAGAAACAGCACAAATCAGTTGCATAATACCACACGTAGTGGTAGAGCAGTGAGAAAACCTGCAATATTAGACATGTGATGGTTCTAAAGGGGTGAGAGGTGTAGTGTTGCAATAAAGTGTTGGCAGTAGTCGAGGATTTCTAATCATAGTGAACATATCTGAGTAAGAGAGGTGTAGTGTTATTATGATATAGTGTTGTAGGGTTTGCGGACCTGTGTGTGTGACAAGTGTTGTCTGGCTAGACAAGCGAACATCGACAGTGTAATGGCGCGAGTCATGATAGAGACACATAAACATTACACTCACATTGTGAATGATTTCATATGCCTCTTCATCATTTTCAACTGGCCCCTTGATGTGTTTTCATGACAGGAAATCTGCTATGTACATTAGTCTACCTGGCAAATTCAGTGGATTCTCTATCACCGTTTATCATGTAGTCACTGGCATATTTCGCCACACGAAAACTGCTTTGATTACGAAACTTATCAAACAGCAAATAGTTTGATATACGTTTTATTAAAAAACAAAACTAAACATTGTGGAACATAGGTTAGGGGAGGCTCAGGCCCCACCATGCCCCCCTAATGGGTGCCCTTGCAGCTGCCAATGGTTTATGGTCTGTGAGCACAATCACTGAACGGCCATATATGTAATAATGAATTTTTTTTTGCTGCAAAGAAAATCACTAACATTTCCTTGTCAAATTGGGACCATTTATATTCTGACACTGTTAGGCTTCAAGAATCATAGGCAATAGGTTGACCTTTTTAAAGTAAACAGCATGGCCCAATCCAGCCTGTGATGCATTATACTGTATCACTACAGGCTTCTGTGGGTCAAACGTTCCCAAAGTTGGAGCTGTGTTAATTAGCATCTTTCAGGGATTCCATGCTCTGAGTGTGACACGGTAGCCAATTGTTCCCTTTGAAGGTGCCATTATCGTTGCCAAGTGAGGTACAATTGGCCTCAAGCAAGTACACATTCCCAGGAATTTCTGCAGTTCACGTTTGTTTTGGGGAACTGGTGGACACCATATAGCTGCAATTCTTCCTGGATCTGGCCTTATCTCATTTGATGAAAATATATGTCCGAGGAACTGAACTTCTGGTATTTTATACTATACTCTATTGGGATATAATCTGATGTTATTTTGGGTTGATTGCAACACTTCTTTCACAATTTCATCATGGTCCTCTTCAGAATCCATCTTTTAAATCACATACTGAGAAAACATTCTCTTTGTATTTCCTTGTTCAAGTCCTGTGGATCCAGGCACACTTGAAAAAAGCCATTTGGCTTTTCCTTTACAATAAAACCGCTGACCATTAAGTTCGGTTTTTGAACTTTTCTGATTTTCTTTTCTTCTAGGGCTTTCAATGTCTCCTTCAACTTGACTGCTATCCGATTGTGGGTAGCACCTTGGAGGTCTTGCTTTCGGTACTGCATTTTCCTCTATACTTATGCAGCATCAATATGGGAATTTGCCTATTTCCTTGAAGATATCTATACTATCCTCAATAAATTTAGTTTTATGACCGTGCTGTGTTATAATGTCATTTATTTGCACAGTCTCAACTGAGTGAACTCTTTTGATTAGATTGTCTTGCACACATGCCTCTACCTATTGGCGATTCAGGATAAAGTGAGCACTCAAAAAGGCCCTGCTGAAGTTCTATTCTCAGCCAATCCGTATCTTTCAGTGCATAACGGCAAACAATGATAAATGTCTTACCTTTCTGGACACTGCTTTTAATGTATGAACAAATAAATAAATTGTGCAGTCGATAGGAAGCTATATAGTCTGATAAAAATGTTTATGAAGTATGTAAAAGTATGTCGATTTTGGTGATGTTTCAATACTATTTTATTTAAATAGAAAAGTATACTGAACTATATTGCATGATTTTGCTGCCAGCTACACTAGCAGTAAAGCTAGTATAGTTAATGTTGAATTATATTCAGTAACGGCTAGGGGTATTTTTCAAAGGTTAAATTTTTAGTGCTCACTTTATCCCAAACGACCTACAGCCTAATATTGGTGTTATGTCTGCACTAACATTACGGAATTCCAAATATTGTACTGCATTTTTAGTTTCGGTCCTCAAGCTTACAAAACCTTTAGGTTTGATTTTAGACCTACATAGCACTCTAGCGTTTCACTAGTATCCCTCACATTAAACTGTCTGTTAATCTTTTTTAAAATTGTTTCTGAGATGAAATTTACTTCAAACCCAGAGTCTAGCTTGAAGTTCATGTTCACGTCCTCAACTAATATGACTTCGTGCCACTTTGTATCTTTGTGTAGTTTCTGTAAACCTACACATTTGACACTTCTAGGCCTATTCTTTGATTCTGCCTGCACCTTTACACTGTTTATTACACAATCATCTTCCTCGCCCTAACTGCTTTGATGCCTGAAACTGTCACTTGTTTAATACAGTTAGTATTTTTACACACACATGGAAAAGTGATTGTACTTTCCACAACTGTAGCATTGTTTACCGCAGGTAGACCACTTGTTCCTCGTAGGACTGAAGTTGCACTGTTTACATTTTTGTGTGGGTTGATAACTTGATTTCCTGGCTTACCATTTCTGCCCATTTTTCTGCTTTACATGCCACTTCTGTCCACTTGTTTTCTTCCCCACAGCATTTGCGGTTGTTGCAGTCTCTGCTATATGTACACCATGTGCGGTAGTGTGCCTACTCTAACAACACTTTGTTGCTGTTGACATACTTCTACCAAGTTTGTTAGTTTGCACGTCTTATCTAATGTCAGATTTTGTGTCTGCAGCATTTCTTTCTGAAGCAGTTTGTCACAGACTCCCATAACAACACAGTCCCAAAGAATATAACCTGCTTGGTCACCAAATTCACAACTACGGACAAGTTTTTTCTAATCAGTAATAAAATGTTGAAATGGTTCACCAACTTGTTGTTTCCTTTAGTATAGCAAAAATCTTTCATATGGAACACTTTTCCTAGGGCAAACACAGTTTTCAAATGCTGTGAAAACCTTCTTGTAATCATTTCTGTCACCATCATGCATATTGAATCTATTAAATATCTTGACAGTATCTTTACTCACTATGTTAAAAAATATCAAGACCTTTACTACAGACGATTTTTCAGACGTTCCCAAAGGAATCATAAATATGTCGAAGTACTGCTTGAATTTTCTCCAATTTTTACTAAAACTGCTGGTTAGCCCCAGTGCGCTTGGTTTGTTGATATCTACCGTTATTCCCTTGACTCCTCATCAATTTGTTGAATTCCATCACATTGCGCCTGACTCCCATTTCAGTAATTAAATATATATTTTAACATAGACTCTCTCGACTGCGCCATTTATTATTTTTCCTTTTTCACCATTTTTCAACCAATTCTGTTCTATCTAGCTACAAACATATATTCCTAGTTCACCATGTTAGTCACCAGGGGCGTCGTAAACGGGGGGGACGGAGGGGACACGTCCCCCCCCCCCAAAAAAAAAATTCGTAGTTTTTAATATTTTTTAAGATTAAGATTTCCTTCAGTTGCATATTAAATATTTTGTTGCAGAAATTCTTTAAATAACAGCATTTTGCACCTTAAAATATAAAATTTTCTGGTAGAGGACTCCTACACACCCCTTTATTACGTAGGTTATATGTACACTTTCTCTACCAGTGACGTCCCCCCAAAAATCAAAAGCTTACGACGACGATGTTAGTCACAACTGTTTATGTCATGCCAACTGCACAAATCACTATCTCCTTAGGATTGCTACGTGTTACCAACTTAACCACAACGGGAGTACTTGAGAATTATTTATAAAATCAAACTTAATGAACAAATTATGTTAATAATGACATGTTTTAATAAAAAGATACACATAACTTTACTAACTGGAGGTGCCTACTATCTCTTTTTTTCTACATTATCATCCTTCTTGTATATTCATCTCAAATTTTCCTGTAATTTATCTTAATAATCCTCCTTTATTTTACATTTTTTAATATTATTATTACAGAAATTCTTTTCTACTATTACATTTTGACAATTAATGCTATGCCTCACCACTAATTTTGACATACACTCGGCTATGTAATACAACACATTTTTTATAATTAACACTCTTAATACCCATATTATATTGCTGACTACTTTATCAACCCATACACTTGGTTTATCTCTCATTACAATTGAAACTTATTCAGCCATTTCACATATTTGATTCTCCAAATTAGCTGTCTCAATTACTGAAGTATGAGTATTTCTGCCCATCTCAATCTTCTGAACTCCTCCATCCTCCCCCTCATAGTTGTCTACAACTCAGTCTCTTCTCTATCATCGTACCTAAGATCTTTCGTTATTTCTGTTTATGTTCTTACATCTCCTGCTGCCTCAATTGCTGTCACACTATCCTGTAAAACCAGTTCTATAATGGACGAAAATAATCACAGATGACAGACACAAGAATGCAAGATCCTATGATTTTATACTACTGTAGCATAATCTCAGAACTGAAACCGATCATGCCAACCTGTGTAGTCAATAGGAATCAAGTATATGTTAACTACTTTACTCACTTGCTTTGCAGCCTTCCTGTGATTTTAATAATAATGTTTGCTATGCTTCAGCACAATATCATATGGGTAGAGATGATGGTTTATCGCGGGAAAACTTGACTATTTGCTAGGCTTCAACGAACGTTCAACTTATCAAAATATTACTGGCTTTTCTTTGTAAGTGGAGCTGTTACCCTATTTGACTAAGCCAATAAGAATACCGCTATTATAATATTCTATGTATGTTATTGGTCTGCAGATAGCTACGTTGTGTCAGTGTTTTCAAGGCTATGTTGGCACAAAACATTTTCGCGATATACCATCATCTCTACATATGGGTTTTGAGTTCTGAGAGCCGGGAAAAAACTCAGGGATTTACATGTAAGTAGATATAGTACTTTAATAATAGAAACAGTTCTTGCAAAAATATTCTGTGTTTGGGTTTTAAAATATCAGGAAATTTGGAGTGTGCATTTTTGTATTTCAAGAGTGTCTTTCCTTAATGTTTTTTACTGTAACTGTATGCATATCAGTTATAAATTAATTTTTAATAAATTTTCGGTGCCATGTGATTTACATACTGGTACTTACTGTTGCAACATTATAGTTTCTATGTTTTTGCAGTTATCAAATCAATTAGTTTAGCATGTTTTCTGTGGTTTTAGAAGTTCTATAAACTATGCAATTGGATTTAGTGAGTGAATAGGAACGTCTGTTACCTAAGGCTGATGTTCTTTGTTGCAGCTATGCCAGAGCCAAGGACAAATAGCTGGCTCCACACTATTTGGCTGTTGCTAGTCTTCCATTGCAAGATAGTGAAGCATTGGTCCGAGTTCACATAATTGTCATGAGTCAGCGCTACTCACGAATTTCAAGGGAACATTTTTGTATAACAGGTGTTACAGTTAATGAACAGACATGAAAATTTTTATTTTTGTTAAAAAAAATAGCGGAAATACGGAATAAACCAAAGTTTGTAATCTGCATTCCAATTTTAAGGTAATGGCAGCTGTTACTGATATCAAACTTAGTGCAGTAGTGGTATAATCTGTGCTATTTTTTTTATTTAGAGTTTTATTAAATTATTTGAAGTTTTATATCTGTGTAGTTTGGTGTTTCAAATAATTGTTGGTGTTTCCTAGTTACTGATTTAAGGTGTTACTGAAGATCAATATGTTTGAAAACACTGTCTGAAACTAAGCTTAAAACCTTAAAAGTTTGGTTGATTTTTATTGGTATGTGAGCATTTGACAGTTTGATGTTTCAACTGAGCACATACAACTAAACAAAATTTTCAGCACTTGGAGCACATTTTGGAGCTGAAAATTCTTTGAAAACACTAACATAAAATATGTACTAGTTTTTCTTAATCTCACATTAAAAACATCCAAAGTAACATTTTTTTCTTGTATTTGCTGGAGAAAATTATGGTAGACTGTCAAGTTATGTGACCATATTTTTGTTTGCTGTATCAGTCTGACACATGAAATCTTTAAAGGACTTTTCAATCTTGGTGATTGTAAAAATTAGTGATGAGCTTCCAGTTTGAAGGGCTAACAAAGCACTGTGATGTTGAGATAACATAAAAGCTAACCATTCCCATATGAAAAAAGTGTAACTGGGCTAGATCTGGCTAGATCTGAAATTGGCCTGATCTGGCATCAGGGAGGGATAGAGAAATACATACACTTATTCATATCTGGTCCAGATCTGGCCAATTTCAGACATAAAATTTTTTCCATCTGGGTTTGTTACAATGCTATCAGGAGAATATGATGTATTGAACTACATTTTGGAACATCCTTGAAAGATTTTGAACTTGTCTTCTGGCCAGCATACTTACATGTCTTTAAAACTTAAGGGCCACACATGCATTCAAGTTTGTCACCGTATCTACTTTATATGGTCAAAGATTTGATCAGAAGTGCTTGTAGGTGGGTTGAGCTAGTTACAGTAGCCCGGCATATCCATCAACCAATCAGATAAACATGACAATTCTATCGGCTTGTCAAAAGTTTCAGAAGCACTAACTTTAACGGGCCGACCGATGAAAAAACACCCTATCTATATGTGACTATTTTATCATTTGTACAATCGACATAAAAAGATATGTATTCTCAGTTGATAATAAAGCTCAGAGTTCTTTGCTAGGGTTTCGTTTTGATTACGTTTGGATTTTGTGCTTTAGTTTTGACTCCTGTTGCCTACAATCATGTTCAATCATTTTAAAGTGAATACTGCTGCTGTAAGTTAATACGATATAATTTTTGTGCAGTTATTTAAGTATACATTCCAATTTTGTAAGCTGGTAGCATTAACCCTACAAAAAGACAGGTGGTTGGATTATGAATGTACGAACTGTGGGCTGACTTGACAGGCTATATTTTTGATTCTAGCATAAGTCATACAGTTTTATCACATTAAAACAAAATTTATTTTGGGATATTGTTTTTGTTTTAAAATTTTTTTGTCAACATGAATAACGTTTAGTACATGATCAAAGTAACATATGTTTTGTAACTATGTTAATACAGGATGTCCCCTGAAATTCCTTGATTTTTCCTTGCTTTCCAGACAGAACATTGTAATTTTCTATGTACCACATTTCTTCCTTTCTGATTTAATGTACATGACAACCTAATACTAGCACATATAAACACTTACAAAATAGGATGAAACAAATTTCTTGAGGCAATGCAATGTTTTACCGGCTAGGCCATCTCCATCAGGCATCAAACCGTCAAGTCAGTGCAAAAAAATTTATTTTGTCTTTTTCGTGTGCATTTATATTTAAACCTTCTTGTACTAGGTCTGCGAATGATTTAAAATGTCTGTTTTCAATGTTAATACAACATGTAATTAATTGCGTAGTGCTTTTTGTCTTGCAATTTTTTATATTTTAATGGTTTAAATTTAATGGCATATTAAAGCAAATAATAAAGAAACTGCTACGACTTTTTTACTTAAGAACTATATGAATTTTTTGAATTTTTTACTTATTTCCTGATCCATGTGGAAATTCTCAGACTATTCCCTGACTTTTGCCTGCCAAGTGACATTTCCCTGATTTCCTTGTTGGTGGATATCCGGTAATATCATCACAATAAACCATGGAAGATCACAGTTAAGAGTTGACAACATGATGTATACTATTTTCCCCTAAAAATTTGGCCAACCTTAAACATGGTTTGAACAGTTTACAGTAAAAAACATTAGGGTAAATAACTCACTAAGCTAAAAAAATGCACCCTTAAAATTTCCTGATAATGCAAATCCAATTTAATATTGTACTGAAGCATTGAAACATTACTATTAAAATCAAGTAATATTTTCCTGAGTTGCTCAGATAGGAAACATCATCTGAAAATTGTCACACCTGGAACTTTGTGTACTGTACATTCATACATACCTACTACTGTTATTGCAGAACTGCAAATGTAAATAGTGTACAAATTAACTGGGAAAAATACTTCTAGCAGTAGTCAAAAGCAAATGTCAGTGCTTCGTACTCTGGAAAATGGCAACAATCTGTGAGTGCGTAGCACAGGCAATATAAGATTTTTTTTTTTGCAGGCTACAAACAAAGCTAATCAAATGTATATATCTGCCACAAAACATATTATATGATGCACATTGTTAAAACCTGATCTTTGCTTCTTAAATTTTGTCTACAATGACTGTCAATTCTAAAATGTAACTCTGAATATTCTGGTCGCAATTTCAACAGGGAACATGTTGATGGCCAATTTATTTGGACTATGATGTCCAAATTTATTTAGTGACAATTTGAAAAAAAAAAAAAAAAGAGTTTGGATGTTCTTAGTTACAAATTAACTGTTATCAGATAATTTTATAACAAGTAATTTTTTTAGGTTAGTCACCTTAGTTTGTGTTGCAGAATCAAAATAATTATAATACAGCTTCACTTAAATCTGAATACAAGGGTCTTTGTTTCAACAATTCAGACTGCATCTCCCAACCCAAAAATACAGCTTGAATAGAAAATTACACGTTTTGTTAATATTAATTTTACATTAGGCCTAAGTGTCTTTCTTGAATTAATTTCTATGAATGATTTATATGGCTTTTTTTTCTCCTCTGTTTAACTTTATAACAAATAATAAATTGCAGTCTTATATTTATCTTTGAGGAAATTTTTTTGACGTAGCACATAGTCTATATGACAGTTTTTTTTAGTCAGAGACATTTTTTTCCGCGAAAATAAAAAGTTTCCCAAGTCATTAAAAGTTTAGTTTCAGTGTTAAGTTTTACTCGTAGCAGTATCTTGAACTAAAGTGGTGGTGTAATTCCCATTGGTGCAAGCTGATGGTAATTTAATATTGAAATGTGCAATATATTTGTGGTTATGTTGTAAAATATGTATGTACAGTGTATTTATAACAGTTGTTTCTTGATAACTTTATCAGCTTTTCTTGCACACATATTCTGAAACAGTCATAAAGCAACTAGAATCAGCACTATTGTGTGGCATGAATAAATATATTTTGGTGAATAAACATAGGTGTGACTGTGGTACAGTTTTATAGTTTTTCTGTTCTCTTGTCCATTTTTTATCTTTGTGCACACCTATACCGGTACAATGTTGCAAGATGCTGGTTACGTATTACTGTAAAGTATTTCCCTAGTACTTCAGCTCACAAATCTGAAATGTAGGCCTAATGCAAGTATCTTAAAAGAAAGTGTAATTACATTGTGAACATTTTGGCACATGCTTTAATTCGTAATGTACATACACACATACAACTTCCTCAGATTACATAACAAGCTTATGCTTGCGGTTTAAATTAACACTGTGTCTCCCAAAAATAACTGCCTACTGTGGTAACTGTAACCAACCCTGTATTACTTTGTAGGACGTGTTCTCATGGTCATATTTTAAAGTCTACTACTTGGCAAATGCGAAACAAGTACAAGTGGTTGAATGTTTGTCGAAAGTTTCACGCAAGGCTACTGTTACTGGACAATAGTTGCCAGTCAAGAATAGCTCGTAGGAAAACGTCGCTCTGTGTGAAGAAACACACGAGCCATCTGTTTCCCTGCTCTGACAAGAGGACATGTGGCACTATTTTATAGACGTTTCTCTTTGGAAGCAAAATAACTGCCATTAATATGACTGTATATACCACTACCTATCTCTTTAACGATGTGTCACACTGTCCCTATACTTTTATTGTGATAAATATATTACGTGCTTCACAGTGTTATATCTTTTTTAACTCTCCATTTCACCTATTGTAGAGATGATGTATGGCAGTATCAGACTGCTGCTCTGTATCAGATACATATTTGTAACAGGCACGCTAAATGAATACACCACAGAAGTATGAAACCCTTTCTGTATTAATTTAACTTTCACCACTGCACTGTCGTGTGCCATCTGTCCCGTGTAACATACACAACCAGAGTATCAATAAAACAATTTAAGTAAAAAAAATTACCCACCGAGTACCAAACAAGTGTAGTGAGTAAGCAAGATTAATTTTTGTTACATAGAAAAACTAAATTTCAGTGTATCTATACCTTATTCACAGGTTCAACAACTTTTTACAAAAAAAGTTGGCATAACATGTTCATTCACGAGGGAGGTTCCTTTATGAATTACTGAACAATGCACAAAAGAACTGTATAAGCTCATCCTTAACATGTCATATTTTGTATAAAGAGAAGTTATACATGCTATGACAATTCAACAGTGCAAAACTGTACAATTCCGAGTTAAAATTGATAAAACTGCACTAAATGTATATACATATTTTCTCGACAGATAACATTTAGTTTTTGGCATTCTTTCGTAACTATAATGCATTTACATTCTACTACATTAAAAAATTTTTAATTCACATTTTGTATCATATTGTTTAAGACTGGCTTACCTTCAAATTATATATTTGAAAATGGCCTTTTTTTTACACCTTTGTTTGAAAATTATCTGTCAACGTACTTCATATCGCAGGATAATGTTCAATTGATGAACAAAATTCATACACATTCAGCATCAGCTCAATTAGTGTCTTTATGGAAAACATGCTACATCATGTTTGCAAGCAAAATGCTGGTGTATGGTAGCATCTAAATGCTCCAATATAAACACAGGTATTGCTGTCCTGGCAACATCCTCCGGCCCGAGAACTATCGCTACAAATCACCACTAGTTAGCAACTGCAGGACTACTGGCAACAGACCAGAAACCATAGTTCCTCTAGAGCCTAAATGAGTGTTCCCATTTATGTCAACGAAAATAAACTGGGACTGTCACCCAGTGATAGTCACCCTGAGTGAAACAGTCTATATAAACCTATCCATCTTCCGAGTTATTTTTATTTCACAAAATGATCGATAATCCTGTGCATTATTATTATCTTCTTCGTTTCTTTTTCAAAAATAAAATTGTGTCTTGAAATATGGGAAAGCTAATAATAGAAATTTGGTACATGAAAAGAGTTGGCTTAGAAATATCCCCGTAACATACCAAGGCCTACATAGCACACCACATAACCTATAACTTGTTTCCGAATAATAGAGGTTAGTTCTCAGTGCACTTTAAATAATTGTAAATAAGTCTACAATTCTGTGAAGAATTGAAATAGTTTATCCTGATGACATTGTGAAGTCTGGTGTTTTGTTTGAAGAGGTATATACAGTATGTATTCTTCGAAGTTTATGAATTAAATGAAAAAGGAAATTGAAAACTTGAGTGGATGATGATAGTGACCTTCACCACGTCAAATCTAGTAAGCACCTATTGTTTTCACTTAGTCAGAACGTAGTCAATAAAAATATCTTAATTTATTTGTGTGCTTAAAGTGTAAGAGATGTGCAAAGCAGTGTTGATTAGAAATGTCTACTCATTAGTGTATATAGTTATGTAAATAACAGTTTAATATTAATTGCAAATTAGATGAAGTGATTTATATTTGATATATAATTTTATAACAAAATTTATATTAAACAATGCCCAAGAGTACAGGTATTGTAAAAAATGTACAAACTGTAACATGTTTTGTCTATCAAAGTATTTTACACATCGCTGTCATTTAAAATGTAGTAATTAATTATATTTTTATAATGAATAGCATGCATATTTGTTCATGCATGGACAGTTCAGTTTGACAGGATGTTCGTGTATGTAAATTTAATTTTTATAAATTTCACATTTCCATCATGCTATTGGAGTGAAACAGCAAACTGTACTCTACAATTTATCAAGAAGTTCTTACTCTAGGTAGGCAATTTGTATGTTTGTATGAAACTAATGAGACATAAGGTTCAAAATTTCACTAAGACAGTATTGCAAAAATTGTTTTGGTGTATGTGATTCTAACTGTATTCAGACTGAAAATATTAAAAATAATCACGCAATTGAATACTATTTTTGTATGGATTCTCCCTTCCTGGGGACAGCTTTCCACTTAATTTAATGTGTGTTGTGCAACATTAATTTATTCCATTACACTGATTCATAATCCACGTTTCTGAGAGTGAATATTGCACTTTGTTTACAATGATATAGACTGCTTGTATGTCTGTGAATTCCAGCACTGTAATAATGCTACAATTTAAATGTAAGTAGCAATGATTCCATGTGACATATGCTGTTATGCTGATGTTAAAATAACCAGTAATTTGTAGGTATATAGTGTTGTGAACATGCATTCATATACATACTCTTCTCATGCATGCTCAGGCCATGTCTTTCACAGTTGGCAACCATAGTTACATAGTTATGGAAATCTCAGTCACTAATATGAAATCCAATTAATAATTTTCTCACCCTCCCCCCAACCACAGCTATGCACATTTTATCACAACTTGTGCTTTCATTTTACCCTACAGTTATTTGTAAATCATTAAAACATAACATGTTTGCTGGGATTTTTATTGCACTTACAAAACAATACATTACTTATATATATGTACAGATAATATTTTACATAACCATACAAAGTGTTATGGTTTTGGTGTTAATGTTCGAAAATGTAAAATAGGTCTCGGAAGGCTACAATAAAAATCTTCTTACGTTAAAGGATAAATGCGCATACTATACCATCACTATTTCATTGTTCTAAACATTAAGCAACTGCTCAACGTCACTATTGTAACTGTATGAAGTTTGAGTTACAATACCATAATGAATTTCTCAGTGTTTATCTGTGAAATAGGTGAATTTGTTTGTACTTTATTGGTCTGTAAATACATTCCACCTTCTGATTTTCCACACCACAGAATGAGTGGGAGGCAGAATGATGTTGTGGGAAGTTCAGAGCTGTGGGTATTTCACAACATCAATTAACATTAGACAAATTACACAAATACAGTACCTGCTAAATTGTTAGACTTAGGAATTACCTACTAAAATTAATAGGCTCAGGAATTGTTATTACATTTGACGTAGAAAGTTATTGGCTATCTATATATGTAGCAAAAAAATAATGTAACATCTTGCAAACATTGTCTATGAAAATAAGCACAGGGTTAGATTGGGATTTTTTCAGACTCTGTTTTTGTTGATAAAAAAATCTTTAGACTCATCTTTAGACAAGCATGAAGACTCTCACGCTTGAGTTTCTGGCTCTAGAGTCGTACAAAGTGTTATGTGGATGCCATATGATGGTGCTCCAACCCATTTCTGCATTACTGCGTAGAAACATCTTGACATCTTCCCCAGTTGATACATCAAAGCAGTGTGCATGGCCTGTCCGATCTCCGGACTTCAAACCTTTGGATTTATTCTTATAGGGGCACCTGACAGGTGTTATTTATGCTTAGAAGCCCTACCTCATTTAACTGTGGGTTCTACCCAGTATGCTGTCTTTTGCTTAGTTCTATACAGATATTATAGAATTAGTAAATTACCTTAATCATGAAAATTATGCATCTCCAGACCAATGTTCATTATTCATTTTGACCTTTATGCACACATCAGGAATCATTTCCTGCAGTTTACCCCAGCACTAATTCGCAATATATAGCTGAAGGCAGGTGAACTCTTTAGCGGTCATCAAATTATCTTCACATGAATTCTGAATTAAACTTAAGGGAGCTGCCTTTACAAACAAAACTTATCAACAAAGAAAGAAATATTTCACTTTTTCAATGACTTGCAGGCTAAGACTCTATTGTGCTATGTATCCTCCAACTCAGACTGTTAGGCCATTTGCCACTGGTCCATTGAGTAGCCAGTTTCAGGCAGACCTGGAAACACAGAATTCCGACCTTGTATCTTTACAAGTTTGTTATTGACTCTGAGACTTACAAGATGTGTTTTAGTACGCAAACAAAAAACCCACTAAAAACATGGTAAAAATGTATACCGGTACTGGTTTGAAAAATAGCAAGACTCAAAATATAAACCCAAAATGTTCCAGTCCGTACTTATCGTGCAGGATTCTAGGAAATTACGTATGATTTTTTACGTACTAACATTTTAAAATAAAAAATTCAGGGAAATGTAATGTATAACAAATGAATTCACATGTGCAGGTTTCTGCTGTAAGCCATGTTATCAGCATAACTGTGAATGGCACCTCAACACTGTTACTACATGTGCCACACCATGTCCTCCAACACAACACTTCTATCACCAGGGCCACATTTTGGAATTAGCTTGAAACATTTTAGCACCCAAATTATAATTGAAACATGTTCCTAACATCTGCCGCAAGCATTTGCTGGATACAGTGCTGTCTATTCACAGAAACTATGTGCTTTTAAGTGTTTAAAAGTACTGTAATAAATAATTGTGTATTTGATACAATATTTGTAGCTATATATATATTTTTTTTTTCAGTTTTTTTGCAAACATTTTTTTGTATGCTGTAATCAGTTCCGTGCGTTTGTTGTGTATAGCTGTAATTTTCCAAATTTCTCAGTGCCATGTGCTTATGTTTAAATGTGGGTATGATGTGGGCAATAAATTACCTATATTTATTTTCATCTTCCATGAATGTAAGTGCTGTACCCTCCTTTGTCCAACCAGTTTTCTCACATCTCTACGTAGAATAACGTAAGAGCTTTGTTATGACTTGTAGACTAAGACATACAGCAACATACCAGCAGCATTAAAAAAGCAAGTCTGATCTAGCCTGAGGTGTTGGTATATTCATAAATTTCTCATACCAGTAGTAAGAATCATATTTCCATAATTATATTAATAATACAGAGATAAATGTTTTATTGAAACATTTATACTAAATGTCTATGAGTTTATGTAAAGTTGTTTATGACGTCTTATGTCGTAGTTTCAGTTAAGCTTGTGTGTATAAAAGTTTACTGTGTAGTTTTGAATGTTTGCATTTCCAATTGGTTAAAATGTAATTTTTGTACATTATATGAAAACATTTTGCTAGTTGTGTTGATATTTTAAACAAGGTGAAAGAAGGTTTTTTTTTGTTTGTGTGACGATGAACTGAACCAACTTTAAGAGGTGGTTGATTTTTATTTGCGTAGGCCTAAATGTTAAGTATGCAACTAAACATTTTTGCAAATATATTCTTAAGGTTCTAAAACACAATGCAATGGATAATTTTAGTAATTGTTGGTAAGTTATGTACCTTTATTTTGTGTGTTCATTATTGTTTATGAAATGTAGAGATTTAGTTTCTTGTTTTTGAGTTTGCAAATTGTACCTTCATAAAATTCATTTTTTTCACAAAATTCATAAGTTTTCTATTAAGTTAGGTCTATTTTTTTTTACTACCCAACATATTTATGTGACACTATATAAAAGATGTGACATTATTAGTTATTTATGCATAAGATTATGTGTGATTTTTTTTTCAACTTGTGCTGCTTTTGCGGTCAGAAATTTTTTTACCATGGTTTTATAGTTAACCTGTTTAAATTTGTATTTCCCTAAATTCATTCTGTTACCGGTAGCCCTACTTGCATTTAATTCCCTTTTCTAAATACATTTAGTTTATTCAGTAAAAACCTAAAAATATTTTTCCTGTGAAATTAAAATAAATAATTTTGTAAAATTTACTATTTTTACAACCTGTAACATAGGGAAGCACTGAAGTCGCAGAATTCACTGTCTGTATTGTCAAAATTTTAACATTTTTGAAAATAAAATTTTTGTCTTTACAGCAACCATTTTTTTCCTCCTCAATTTAATATAGAAACGTCTTAAGGCTCACCTTATTACATAATATACATAAGAGTTTTATAACATATTCAATGTAACTTATATTCTAGTTGTTTTTCGTCTGTATCCCAAAAAATCATAAACTGCTATACAAAACATTAGCTAGATAGTATTTTGAAACATACAATGCCCACATATTTAACAAACTGCACCAAATTACAAATGTGACAATATAAATCATATTTAAATTGCATAGTAATTCCGCATAAGGGTTTTCTTGAACGTAATGACAAATTTTTTAAATGAAAACAGCAACTCTTCCTTAGAACAGTACAAAGTTAGAGTTAATTTGATGGCTCTGGATTTATGAACTAAACTTGACTTCCAAAAAAATTACTATTTGGATGCACTGCAGTTTGGTTCTGAAGCAGAGCTGAGTAACTGAAGGTTTTTCAAAATAACAATTCTTCCTTTCTACTGCTATGACTACCATGTACCGTGGTTGGAGCAGTGGCTAGAGTGCTTACCTCCCACCATACCAACCCAGTTTTGATTCCTGATGAGGTGGATCCTAGATTTTTCTAATGAGGGAAATGTTGCAGTTGGACAGCTGATTTTCTCAGGATATTACCATTTCCATTTTCCCCCTTCCCCTTCACATGTAGAGCTCAGAAATTATTTCAAGATTTGGCACATGCCTATCAATGCCCAATCAGAAACCTACTCTTGTGGTATGATGTCCTACTCTCGGGTAACCTCGCCATTGGCTATTTGTTTTTTTAGCCTATTTTTCAAAAGAAAAGTAGACTTGTGAGATCATCTTCCTGTCTGTATGTGTGGTGGAGGGGAGGGGAAAATGTTGCTCCTCAAAAATATGAACTCATAAACAAAATTTCATCAAACTTGGTACACATAAAGTACTTAGACAGCTGACTTGACTTTAATGTATTTTGGTCATGTCATGTTCATATTGTTACAAGTTTGAGACATAAACATTATTTGTGGGCAATTCCCATGAGTTCTTTTGGGATAGAGGTCTTATAATTAGAAATAAAAGAATTAAATTAAGTACTGGATTTAATAGCTCACAAAGCTACGAAATACACAAAACAGTAATCAACTATAACTCTCACAACACAATTAGTTATGCACACAATTACTACTGTGTCACAGACA
>PNEQ01003254.1:0-10562 GCA_003012365.1 Medauroidea extradentata
TGAATAAATCACCATATTAAGCACCAGCTGAATCAAGTCATTTGATATTTTTTTTTTTAAATGGTTTAACAGTCAGTTTTTCTTTTGAACCCACGCCTAACCTGAGGTAAGAGATGCTCTACGACTGATCACTGACCGAAGAGAGGATTTGGTGCCCAGGCGGGGCGCTTTCACTGGAGGCGGAAAGACGACCATCACAACCTGATCGCTTATAGGTGGGGGGAACTAAAATAGCGCACAGTGTTTTCATAGTAAGTGTTATTCAATGGGACTTCAAGCAATGACCCTGTTGTTTTGATTGTTTAAAGTTTGTGGTAAAATCCAACACAGATTTCTACGATTTTGTTTTATGATTACTAACAATATTTTCACAGCTTCAGCAACATGAAAAAGCCATTTTTAGCACTTTTGAGGAGCTTGGTAATCATGTTTTTAATTAGCGGACTGCATTTTTAAAACCATAGTGACACAGTTTGAAGTATGTCTTCTTTTCATAGATAAATGCATAGGAAACATTTTTAATAGTTATAAATGAAAAAAAAAAATACTTTCTGTACCATGCTACACCACAGCTCACCCACCAAGTCCACTAACTAATAAAACGCAGAATATTTCTTTTCCCAAAGAAAGACTTAATTTTCTACATACTCTACATAAAATTCTACATATTCTACATAATTTTCTACGTATAGGTATAGAAAAATTATATTCTACATGTAATGACCTAACCCTGATATTGACCACACCTGTCTAAGGTTCCATTTTTCCAGAATATGTGTGCTTAGAAAATGGTACACGTACAGTACGTGTTACATGCCCCATAGGCCAACTGTAAGACTCTCGGATGCAACACTCATTTTTAGATTTTTACATATCAGAAGAGTCAAGATTGCAGACATGAATTACTCAACACCATTTTATTTTTTCTACTACCTTTTTGTTCCTAAAGCAAGTGAACCAACCTCCACAGCCAGTTGTAGCAACAGAACAAATGCTAAGTCCAGGGTGTGAAATTTTAATAGTTCGATGTCTATATGCAAAAGTTTTGTGTTACACATATTTACACACCAGTCTAAACAGTATGTCACGCTAGAAAAAGGAACACTGAGGTTTTATAAATGAAACAGATTGGGTCCACAACTGTCCTTAATTTTGTAAATATCTACTGTACTAGAACATCCTCTATGTTTTGACCATTTTTTCTCAGAAACTGCAAGAATTGTAAGGTTCTACTTTGGGCATTTCTGAACTATATTAATACATTGTATAACACATTAAAAAATTGCACCTGCACAGTAAGAAAAATTAGTTTGTATAAGGGAACTGTTAGTTTCTTTCTGTTGGTATGTATAATTATCTTTTGAGGATACTGATTTAGTTTCGACACTAATACAGCATGAACTGAAACAAAACTATCACAAATTCATGCAAAATGGCCCACTGTGAATTCCAAATGTTTCAAAGGCTGGCAGAACCAAGTGGACTTGGTCGATGCTGCACACTTTGATCACTTCCTAGAGTGTGCATTGTGGACACCCAGCCTTCAGCTGCGAGGCACAGTCACAGTTGCAAGGAACAGTCGGTGTAATAGTTTTGTATGTTGCTACTGTTCGTTTCCTCTGCCACTCAACCTGGACAAACGAGCAGCTTGAAGGCTGAATGAAGGACAAAGAGTGAGAGTGAGAGGAGAGAAAGGAAGCACGCACCTGAGCTCCTCCTGGGCGGAGGAGATGGAGGTGCGACCCTCCTGTATCCTCTGGTCGAGCAGGCTGACTTTCTGCTCTAATATCTCCTCACTGTCGACGACACCAAACAGTCGCGACATCAGCCCCGTCTTGCCTGCAATGCACAGCAGGTTACCTACTGGGAGTTAGATGCCACCACCACCATACACCACATCACTACCTGCCACACCCCAACATGCACAACACTAAGACAACTCAAGGAACAATACTGTAGAATTAAGGGCGCAGTCTACCGCAATTTTCATTACCATGTTTTTATTTTTATTATATTTGCACCGGTTATTTTTTTCTTGTTTTAAACACAAAATGTGACCAAACATTCTTCTCGTAAAAATTCTTTATCTCGTACAGTTTATGCGTAATGGCTCGTTAAAGCCAAAATTTGTACGCTTCCGTTTTAAGGTCAGCAATAAAACCAACTCACTTACCGAAGTGAAAAAATTCACAGTGAATAACGATGTTTTAGGCTAAAAATTCAGCTCTGTTTAGTTGCAAAAAATAAAATATTCTTGTAATTTTAAAGAAATAATTTAATTTTTCAAATTTGAATTTTAAATTTTAGGATTTTAATTTTTTGTTTTATGTTTTATGTACGTGACATTGTAGCCTGCAACATCTTTACCCACCGGGAATATTTTCAGTTTGGTAAGTCAGTTGGTTTGAGTGTAGTCCTTAAAACGGAAACATGCAAATTTTGACTTTAACAAGCCTTTATGCGCAAAACTACTAGAGATAAAAAAAGTTTCATTAGAGCCAAATTTAGTGACATTTTGTGTTTAAAATAAGAAATAAAATATCAGGTACAAATGAAAAATAAAAACATGGTGATGGAAATTGCTGTAGACGTGCAGTCTTAAGGTGGCACCCTGGGTGAAAGTATTTATCACGTTGGAAGCCTAGAAGTGATGGAATGGTATAAAGAAGACACAGCACATGTATCACACCTACCCTCAGCCTGTAGGCACAAGTCACTGAACTGGCATACAATTACCGTATTCGCCCATGTACCTCTCGCACACATGTAAACTGTGCACCACTTTTTTCAATAACAAGTTTTTTTTTAAATTTGTTTTTAAAAGAAGATAATACATACTTAGACTTCAAGTAGTCACTGGCAAGCAAATTTGCAGCTAAAATTAGCCGATGGTCGTGTTATACGTGAGTCTTAACCACAGCGAATGAATCAAATTCATGATATTCCAAAAATGATATATCACGCGTTGCACACATTTATTTCCACCACGCTGAACGGTAACGGACACAAAACAGTTTGATCACGTGACACCAAAACGAATGCATAAACAATTAGCAAACTTACCAACAAAACGTGAAACGAGTCGAAAAACCAACCAAATGAAGTCAGTAACATTATCCAGCCCGAGTACACCAAAATGTGTAGTCACAACAAACTGCTGATGCTGCTATCCTGTAACTTGTTTTTCATTCAGCACCAATCTCTAATATGTACAAAACTCTGATGCACTTACGATGTACTGCACAATTTCCTATTTCTTCTGCTTCCTTAATTAATTTTAGCTTAGTTCTCACTGTAAACAAACACAATTGTTGTTGACATTTTGATTTCTCAAAGAACTATGTACGTAGTAACACTTATCTGCTACGTGCCGAGAACAATGCCACCTACACACGTGACAATTTATCAATCGTGCCTGCAGCATTTCTTCATCTCAAAGATGATAGAAGGGTCCAGATGGAGTATGTCGCTGGGAGTGTAACCGAACAAACGCTTGATGTGGCTATGAACAATATGGCCGACTAATTAAAAAATTGAGGAAATATTAATTAGGAGGAGTGTAAACAGGGCTAGAATATAGAGTTTTCAAACTAAATGATGAATTAAAGAGTAATACATTCATTTACCCTAAAAATACCAGTCTGATGTGTACTTCTGAGGTTAAAGAAGTATGTCAGCTGGCTAATTTTCTGACTATATCTCCCCCTTCATGGCTACACTTCCCTCGCCCAAATTCTGACCTTATGCAACCCCTGTGCTCCGTCTACATAGCTGTGTGCATGTGTGCCTAGCCACTCAAGCTGTTGTCAAGTCTCCGTGCACACCAATTATAGCGGAACCTCGTTAAGACAAGAGTTGACAATGACGACCGAAATTGACGTCATTACAGATGCTCGTCTCAATCGATATTGCTGATAAATCGTCAGTTCTCAGCCATCCTCTCCCCCTCCTCCTTCCTTCCCTACGTACTAGTGACTGTGTGCGGGACCCCAAAAAACTTAACATCCCGTATCTCAAAAACCAAACGATTTAAACAAAATTGTACATACGTTCACGCCATTACTGTCTCTCAACAACAAAACAATAAAATTTCAAAGTATTACTGTTTATCAAAAAACCAAAAATTAAAATTTTTTTTTCTCCAAACACAAAAATTTTTCTCAGCGACGTAATTGCAATGTCTTATAAACACATTACAAAAAGTTTCACATTTATACCTTAACATATAAGTTAACATTCATGGGCAAATGACGATGCCGTGTTGATTATGCATCTGCTCACATGAAACTAATACACAAGTTAAAACAATGGCATAGTATGCGCACTTTGAAACATCACCTCTCGTAACATATTTTCATACAAGGAAAAAATTTTTTGTGTATGAACAAAAGAAAATAATTCTCATCTGAATGCTAAATTATATAACGCTATCTTGCAAGCATAACATGGCTGCATTGGGCGTTGGCCTCTAGGGTAGCGTGGACTGACATCGCCAGGAGACAAAGGTGACGCAATTTTCTATGTGTGTACACATGTCGATATAGAGTCGACTCATAGCACAGCATCGATTACCGCTTATTGCTGTGAAGCCTCCTCCATCAGTATTATCGTTTCAGAGTTTCGCGTCAAGAGCGCACCACCAGATGTACGGGACACCGCGTACAATTGATTCTTTCTCACAACTCTCAATGTTCATTTGCGAGCGCGCCACGAGTTGTTTACGTGACGCATTCCGCATACGTACTGCCGTTTTTCTGTCCTAAAGTAAGCTGCCATGAAAATGCTCTCGTATTAAACAAATTAATTAACATTGTATTTAATACAGAAATTGACGGTGCACAGAAATACAGTCGTTATGGCAGTATTCTCGTCTTAACCCATACTTGTCTTAGTGAGGTTCCACTGTACCTACTCACATATCAAGTGGACTGCAAGTAAAAATTATCCATATAAGCAGCGCACCATCATTTTTGTGATTCAAATTTGTGGAAAAAGGTGTGCGGGATACATGGGCGAACATGGGTCTCTTTGAGACATTCAGTGGCAACTATAATTTTATGATGCAATATTAAAGTTAAAAGTTCATAGTGCATGCATACAACTTCTGTGCCACGATTTTCATACCTAAATAGAATCACAGAAACACCCACTTTCAGCTGCTAGAGTGAGTGAGTGTGTGAGAGTGATTTTGGTCAGCGCTCAACATTGATGTCTTAAGCACTGGTGAGAAGTGACATGAGGTAAGTATGGAGCAGCACTGCAATTGAGGGGCGGGGGAAAACAGGATATCCCCGAGAAAACCCGCTAACCAGCAGCATCGTTCTGCACCAATTCTCACACGCGAAAATCCAGGGACTGGCTCCGCCAAAAATCTAACCCGCATCACCTTGGTGGGAGGCAAATGGTCTGACCATTCGGCCGCTAGAAAATATGCTTCAAGTCGTGATTAACCTGAAATGGGTATAACACACACTTGTAATGCACTTTAAATGCTATTTCTAAGCAGGCACAATTCAATGAGTGTTGAATAGTTTACGAATAATCTTGGCAGATGGCCATCTTAACTTGGGAGGGGTTTGAAAATGATATTTAACAGAGAAAGTAGCACAAGTTATAGAAATAAAATGAACATTTAAGAACGGGAGCTACAGTCGTATGGGTAAAACTGATAAACACTAAGAACAATTAAGCTTTCCTTTACCCAAGAAAAAGCACAAGTGTAAAAGTGATGCAAGTTGGAAAGGGAAGAGAGAACAAGATGGAAAAGAAAGTGGAAAACATGAAAGGACAAGGGACAAAGCAAGAAAAGGGAAGGCCTAAGTTAGAAAAAAGAAAGGAGAATAAAAAATGTGGAGGATAGAAACTTAAAGTTTTACAAAGAAAGAAATTGCTGAAGGTAAAACAAACGTTAAAAAGTGGAAGCAGTTTGCTGAAAGGTATTAGCACAAATAAACTACAGTACCTTCCTTTAATTCTGCACAGCCAAATTATCAGAATGAACCACATGGCATAAAATAGCTCACATTATAAAATAGAAGTACCAGCTGGGAATAATTCACTGTTAAGTCCTTTGGAGCTATGCAACCCAACAGCCAAGAATGCTGTTTGTGTGAATTAATCCCATTGGTAAACCAACAACGTAGACACTCTTACCATTTACCTATAATTGTTTCCAGAGGAATTTTATGAACAGATAATTTACAGGTATGAGCCATGTTAAGTACGGGAAAAATGACTAAAATTTGCAGTTATACAATTTTTAGATTGAGATACACCGACATTATAAACAGTGAGACGCAGTGGTATTTGAGAAAAAAGCTCAGACTGCGCACATAATGTGATAATCATTCTCTCTCTCTCTTCTCCAAGTTTCTCTAACAACAGCAGTATCACTCGTTAAAGTCCGCATGTATGTATGACTACAGCAGATTTGGGATTAACGATTAAAAAAATTAACGATTAAAATTAATCATTAAAAATTCGGGTAACTTTTTAACTTAATTGTTACTTTCGAAACTAGCCCATTTTAAACTTACAATCGTCAAAATTATTGGCTAGCGATTAAAAATAACGAGTTAGTTTCCGCAAACCTATGACTGACTAGAAAATAACTGGATGGCTTCAGAGTTAAATATCAACACACCTTATTAACATCAAAATAGCATTTTCGGTTTATACCTACACCGAACACTACACAAATGACACCTAGCTCTATCTACGAGGTGCAAGCTTAGTCAAACGAACGTGATACAGCAGGTGACGCCATAGTCACGTTTGTCTTGACCAGTAGATCAATAACACAGCAAACAATTTTTTTTTTTCAAAAACGAAGGAATATAAGAAGGATGCGACTTATTCCTAGGTAATGTGATCATGCATATGTAACATTTTATTTTTCTTCACACTAATATTTTGGGACACACTAACTTTTAACTTAAATCAGTTAACTTTTAAAGGCATTAACTTCAACTTTAATCAGTTAGATTTTTTGGTTAACTGTCCCAAGTCTAGACTACAGCCAGTTTGTTCACCGATAACATGTTATCGGAGAGAGAGATATCTAGAGCCAGCCACACTGTTACATACGCAGTCAGTGACAGGCAGTGACATTTTGTTTACAAAAGTTGATTTCAAACGTGGCTAATTAAACAAGAACCACCTAGCAATAAAACACGTAAACAGAACACATTCACAACCAAACTTAAACAACACATCCACAATATAACAAGTAATATTGATTGCAAGAGAAGCATGCAAGGAAGTACAGTGGAACCCCTTTTTTACACTTCTCAAGGGACCTGAAAAGAATGGTGTAAAATGCAGGAAAGTGTAAAAAGAGGGAAATTTCTAATGTAAAAGCAGCAAATGGAACCACAAAGAGTAGGTGTAAAATGAGGGAAAGTGTAAAAACAGGGGGTGTAAAAAAGGGGTTCTACTGTAACATGCATTTCGCAAGGAATCACCCCAGACGTCCCTATGGGAACTGTATCTACTCTTAGAAGTGTTTAGCTTGCAGTACATAACTTGACAACACGACTACAGTATAAACAAAAATACTGTGCGAGAAATCATTTCCTCAGCAGATTTTCCTTACATATCCACAAAGTGCTCGTAGCATTGTAGAAGAGGCAGGACATACACATACAGTTTGCAAACTGTTATATTGGCCACCTATGTAAAGATAGTAGCAAGAAGCAATAACCTTGGCTGGCTCACCTCTCTGCACACTGTCCTTCTCTGCAGTGCGAGACAGCACCTGGTTCTCTGCCCGCTCCAGTTCCAACTGTAGAGCCTCCTGCCTGCGACACACAGACTGCAGCGCCCCAGCAAAGAACAAATACTCCTTTAGTTGGTCTGCCACCAGCTCTTCTTCCTCCAGTGGCATGTCTACCCCTGCTGCCAGCGAGTCCAGGTAGTGCCCCGCCTTCTGCACACAAGTACATGTACCCACACATCACAGCACTCTACACACACAAGTTAAGTGTCCTACTGTAGTCGCTACCCTGCTTAACACCAACACACATTGCAATTACAACACAGTTTACAACTTATCACATTTATGGAACTCCTGTTGAAACTGACGATCGCTGTGAACAATTTGTACTACCCCACATACCGTACTGTCTATCCCGTATAAGAATTCAGTGTTTTGACAGCCGATGCTACCAATATTTTTAACACGTGCCAGCCATTTAAAACAACAGGATGTGACCGTATGACCTGATGATGTAGTAGTGGCAGCCCTGATCAACAAATCGGTACTTTACTTCCATCGCAGACGCTGAAAGTACTGTGTATTATACGTGAAAAATTAGTACACATTTTGGAGGTAACGTAATATAATAACACTCCATCGTATCCAGCATTAGTCAATTAACTACTTCATTCTATTCAAATCGTGCAATTTTATAACTACAGTAATTTACAAAAAACTGCACCATTATCAGTCGAACTGTAACCAAAACAAAACAAAGCACTGCCATTTGTGAGCGTGAAATGTTACCACGTTCGAGTGTGTTTGAGATTCTTATAATGTGTTACTTTATTATTCTGTGCATATATGTTACATATTGTAATGTGGGGATTATAAAACCCAGCCTGTAATCGCCAATGGAATATTATGACGTCCTGCAACCAAAACAAAGAGCTGCCATTTGCGTCGTTGCGAGTGTTTGAGGTTAAGATTCTCGTGTGTTCGTGTTCATTTGAGATTCTTGTACGCTGTTATTTTCATATTTTGTGCACGTATGTAATTGTAATATATTGCAATGCAGGGATTAAAATATGCGGCTTGTAATCTCTAACGACAACGGGATATTAAGATGTGATTCGGAAGACAGAAACTTCAGCTGAGATGTCTACAAAAACAGTAGCTAAATAAGAAGTACATAATCCATCCACAGAAAAGTGCTATATAAAATTTTAAAAATGTTACCCAACTTTTATTTTAACAGAATTTGTGGGTAAACACCAACGGTTCTTGTAGTCTTATATGTAAACATGCTTTTTCAAGGTGCCAACTCAATAAATTTTTTTTGTAAGAAACAGTCAGTGTTTTTATAGCAAGTAATTGGTTAATATAAAGTCCACGTGAGATTTTGCACTTGCCAGCTGCAAAAATTTAGGCCTACATATTACCAAAATAAACGGCCAGAAGACGTACGCCTATATATTTCATTCAAGTGTACTTGTTTAATGATGTGTGTTAATTAACAAAATGATTTAAAGTTCATCTGGGTATTTAGGCCTACCCACGTTCGTTTATTACTTACGCTTTTTATTGCTATATTATTTCCGTTTAGGTTGTGAGAGCACAAATTTTTGCTATATAGCCTACAATAGACACATGACTATACGAACACTGATATTTCGAAGGTAAGCCCTTCCACGAAAGGTAAGTTTGTTTAATAGTCTACAACTGGAAACTTAAACTAGGCCTATACGGCTTTAAGATCTGATAGTGCAGAACCAAATTATAGACAACACGAAAAATAATTGTAATAATTCTTGCATGAATTATTTTATTTATTGTTAAAGTTTAAATATGTTTGCTTGCATGTCATAAGATCTTGCAACTTCAATTTGTTGTAACCAAAGAAGCTACTATTATTTAATGTTTTTAGATGTCAAGTAGAAAACATAAGTTGCCCATACATGCTTGTTTATTTTGGTAACGCCATTAAATGTTACAATTTTGATCAAACCTAGAAAAATATACAAAAAAGTAAAATTTTTAATAATTGTATTAACTTAATATCTGTAGAGTATGCTATCTATTACTGTAATATGAAATAATTCCATTAACATTGCCCACCTAACCCTAGTAATATTAATGTGCAGCTAGTATTGAAAATAAATTATTTGTCCGAGATCTAAAAAAATACCGTAATCTCAAGAAAATCACAACACACTTTGGATGTTATTGCAATCATAATATACCTTAACTGATCACATGTTATGGTTGTCAGCTGGAAAGCACAAGGTGGTGGAAGGATACATAATGTTTTTGTTTTACATTGAAAGTTTTTTTGCCTGTAGGAATAACAAGATTGGGGGAGGTACATGTATTTTTGTTAACAGTTCATTATGGTCTTGTGTAGTCAAACATGTTGTAGAAGCAGAACATAGTTTCATACATGTGCAATTAGAAAGTAGGGAAATATTGAATAGGAAAATTGATGTTTTAGTTTGCTATAACCCAAGAAAAAGCAATTGCCCTCTTTTTCTACAAACCTTGGAATCACTTTTAATAAAAGTTAACAGAAAAAATTGTATAATACTAGGTGATTTTAATATTGACACACTAGGTGACTCTATAGAGTTACACGAATATAATGACCTGATTTCAACATACGGTTTTTTTCAGTGTAATAAATTGTATCCCACCAGATGTACAAACACAACAGAAACTCTTCTAGATCATGTACTCGTAAATAACACAAACAATTCGTACTGTATAGCGAACATAGGACCCCTTGATACAAGCCTTAGTGATCACAATATAATTGTTTGTGAAATCAGGACCAAAAGCAAAACTGAATTGGATTGCAGGGAACAAAGTA
>PNEQ01003254.1:11562-29854 GCA_003012365.1 Medauroidea extradentata
TGGTGAATTGATGTAAACTTTAGTGTAAAATTGTAGCATTTAGTTTTATCTTGTTTAGAAATAAGTATGTAAATGACAAGCACCGTTGTAAGAGTGAATGTAAGAATTGCCATCACTGAAATGTATGTATGTACTGTCCCTACTAATGAGTCAACTCTGACTCACTGGGACCTCAAGAATACTTAAATAAATAAATAAATAAATAAATAAATAAATAAATAAAATAAATAAATAAATTGCCCTACTTTTTTATGATCTGTCAAATAATGGAATTCTTATATGGTATGGACAGTATACTAATTTTAAGGTATGTTCACACAGACAGTATACATTTTTACAATAATTTAAAATAACTTACCAGTCCAAATATTGCAACATACTGGAGGAATCTCCTTACATGAAACTGTTTTGTTAGCTTGTGGAGAAATAATTAGGTAATGACTAAGCAGAGACAGTATTATTTTACTCGTCTGAAATATGCATGTACGCATACATACATATATACATACATAGATGCACATTTCACATGTAACTAAGCAAAGAGGTGGTTTTGGATATGCAGAGGGGGGGGGGGGGTAAGAAATGTTTATAATCCACAAAAAGTAATATTTTTATCACAACTAACATCTTTCAACGTATACCATGTTTAACCGTGTACAACCCGCACATTTTTTCTCAAAAACTTACTTGAAAAGTCAGGGCATGGGTCATACATGGAAATGAAAGTTTTTGGATAAACAATGCCACGAAAAGTTGGGTTTATCAAGCATGAATGACTGCTCCAAGTAATTATCGAAATAGAAATATAAGTATCAAATCCTATTATGTAAAATTTTAGCGAATAAGCAATGAATACACAACGCCAACATTACAGCGGCAACAACCGTGCATACAGCTTGCAGTTGGCTGCCGGCCTGCTGGGCCATGCATAGTATGGCGCACCGGGCCCAGGTCGTGCTGAACTGCATCAAGTCAGTGTGCACCAATATAACTCGTCCCACTCGCCCAGTGCGATGAGCAAGCATCTAGGCACTCGCAGCACGGCATGTAGCGGCACGGAAACAGAGACACTGATTCATTGACCCATCAGTAAAAGCCAAGTACCATCATCTACTGACAAAGTGCTGTACAAGATGCTGTTGCAGGACATTCATGTGCCTGCAGTGCATGCCAGCCATAGCTATTGTTTGTGTATCTCCCAATACATCAAGCAGCGCTGAGCACTATTTATGTTTTTGAGCATCATTTATTTCACGTCGTCCACATATTTAATCCACGTATAATATTGTGCTATTTTATTACGTTTTTTAACAAAAGGCAATGGAACTGAATAGTGAAAAATAAATATTTTTTTTGAGAGTACTATGTTAAAAATGTGAGGTGCAAGTCTTACATAATGGTAGGTGTAGGTGGTACAAGGGTAAATACTATATTATTTTTGTATATCAACAAACTAAAAACCAAAATTACAGTTATGCAAAAAATGTCCATTTCTAACCCCCTGCATTGAAAATTCAAACGCCATGGCTGGTTATGTAATATTATACACTTCTGATGGTGACATCTGAAAGTACAGCAAGCCAAGCAATCTCACTTTTAGACATTCAACCATGGAAAGCCAAGGTTTCCAAGACATTTAACTCAGTGGTGTAATCATAGTAGTTACTGAAATACCCTCATTTCAACACCTTATAGTGTAGATAAAAGATTTTGTTATATTGGCTATTTTTGCTCAAGTTTTTGTTTTAAGTGTCACGAATATAATGACACTATTTAAAAATTAAATAATGATTTAATTTAAAACATAAACTTTTATAGAAAAAAAAATGAATATGCTAAAAGTTTATAAACCTTTAATAACCTCTCCTTGCTTCAGAACATGCTAACAGTGAGCAGTGAGTACTATATTTTGGCGTATATAGGCTACGTTGCATAACAAACGTACACCTGCAGCCTTCCTCATATACTGTAGTGAAGTGTGTACAATACAAGAATTTTAATTTATTCATACACATGTTTATTTTTATTACTTTTGAAATTGTAGTAACATTTTTCTTATATTTTTTGTTATTATGACTGTGTCAACTTTAAATATTAACTTTAATTTTGTTTTCTTCAATGTAATAATATTCTAAATTTATTATTTTCCATACAGGATTCGATTCTGCATGTCCCTTACAATTACATGGTTAATTTGTTTTGGTAGAAAAGTTAAGACCCACATTCATTGTACATATTTCACTTCCTTATAAGTGTTTGCGTTTATCTGTTTTATTCACAGTTTACAGACACAGACTGTCCACACCGCAGAGGAAAGTAGGCCTAGTATCTTTTACATATTTCCAGAAGCATGCAATTACGTACAGTATTTCCTTTTGTGCTGATTGGTGTTTGCCAAGAGTCTAAAGTAATTTTCAATAATCTTTGGACAGACTTACATCTTCTAAACTTATTATATACAGTACTTGCCGGCATATAAGACTACTATTTTTACATATTTTTGGCCATCAAAAATTGCTACTCGTCTTATATGAGGGTGCAAAAATTTTTGGTAGCCAAAAATCGTTTGAAAGCTAAGCTGTAAGCTATGGAGTTGTATGATATTTCAAGGAATTGCGTTTTTCGTCACAAACGAAAACGAGTGCCCCGTTTATTTTAATAAAATTAACGAAACAAAATTTTGATGAGCGTCATTCATAATAAAGGAAACTTCCTCGCAGCGAAGCAGCGATCGATGCGAGCGCGTACCGAGATACTTTGTCTCGCCAGCCTACAACTCTCGGGTGGAAAAAACGAGGATCAAGGTCCGCATGCTTTCATCCTTTGTATAGCAAGCACAAGACTCTCGGGCGGAAAAACCGAGGATCTAGGTACCGTACCACACATTCACGTGTCTACCATCTAGTACTAGGCTGGCGGACAACAGCGCACAGGAATGCGATGACCTTGCAAGCAGCTGTTGTTGCCCAGCGTTGCCATGTGGTGCGCGGAGTGCCTCAGTCCGGCGTTGCCAAGTCGTACACACCTGCCGGCAAATGGAGATATCGCCGGCCGCCGCCGTGCATTTCCTTGGTTCTTGGGCGCGCAGAAATCAGTACTAGCCAATGTTATTCGTTTATGTGTCTACTATGATGTTTATATGCCGATAATAAATGCATTGAAAATATTTTAACTAAATTTTTAATGTTTCTGGCAAAGGAAAAAATATTTTTCTGTCGGGAATTTCAAAATTAGTAATTTACTTTTTTTCAAGATTTTGTACCTTCAAAACTGTGGCTCGTCTTATATGCGGGGTCGTCCTATATGCCGACAAATACGGGTATGTATCTATATGGGCAAACACTTAAAAAAAGCTTAAACACATAGTAATTTTAACTAGGTAGCAGTTTCAGCAGTCATTGTTTGACCATTTTCACTGATATAGATGCTAGTCACATCACAATAGCAACTCGTGGGACGGTTACAAAAGAGGCAACCTATTGTCTCTCATTCCCTGACCTTGCTTAGAATCGCAAAGAAAGCAAGGTCTTAGCTGTAGTATGAGAGTTTTAACAAGTTAGGAACAGATACGCACACGTGATGCAAGTGTCAGCTTGCCTTGCTTTTGTCTCGTGCATGAAGCCTAACTCACAAGGTGCATGCTGCAAATGTATCCTACAAGTCATTTTTGGAATTTTCTCTTACAATTGTTTTACGGCTTACTGATTTATGGTAACTTCTTACATTATTACCGCACCTTATCCTGACTTGCATAATTTTTTAATTACCTTTCCAACTTGTGATACCTTGCATTGTTCCTATTTTATTACAATTATTTAAATCCTAACTTTGTGACAGGGATAGGCAATGCTGTCATAGTTGTGTTTGTCAGAGTAGCCGGTACAGTTACAGGGACCGACAGTACAGTCACATACTGAGGCGACATGTTAATACAGTTAGCGTACCTGTAGACCATCGCCCATCTCCTTCTCCTTGGCACTCCACTCGCTGAACACTCGGCCGTAGTTAGCGTGCAACTTGTGTATCGTGTACACGCGCTCCACTACCCGTGCACGCACCCTCAGGAAGCTGCTCAGGTTGCTCTGCAGCTCGTTGCCATAGTTCTTGATTGCCTCAAAGCGCTTGTCCGGCTGCTTGAGTCGCACAGACACGCTCAGAGCCTTCAGCTTGGACTCTGCCCTCTGCAGGTAGCCTGAACACAGTCCAAGCCAAAAACATTCCAATTATACCATTTTCACACTGTCTGGCTCTACAGTAATAACTTTTACATTTACACATCCTTACTTTGCATGGTTCCAACTAACACCTACACAGCATATCACTTTTAAACATTTCACAAATTTCCCGAAGATTGTTTCTGGTTGCCGAGAGTAAAAAAAAATAAAGGACTTTATTTATATATCTATATCGCAAGGCAAACACAAAAGAATTCAGCTAAATTTTAGTAATTGTTACGTCCTCAGCTTTACATGGGTTCATGATCACTGCAGTGATGCAGTGCTGTCACCCCGAGTCCACCATCATGTCCAGAAAGTAGGAGGGCAGAACGAGGGGGATTGTCTGGTGCCACAATTAACAACAACAAATGAAGTTACTGTGTGCATGTCTCACCTATTTATAAAGGCTAAATACAGTCTCACATAATGTACAATAATAGTGACGTGTCACTGCGGGGGCACTTACGAGTGCACACCAGCAGCCTGTGCAAGTCTAGACTTACTGTTCAAGTACAACTCTCCTGACTGATACTGCTTGTGACAACTTTACTGAGTGCATGTTCCTGAACAACTGTCACAACTGACATCTCAACTATGTCTACTGCACTACTTAACTACGTCTGACTCGGCAGACCACTTAACTTCTGCCTAGCGCTCACACAGCAGTGGGGGTGGGCCGGTAGGAACGTCTCTGACCCCACAGTTGCCGCCTGGCGACAACTGGCCAGTGGCGAGCTACGAGCTATTGAGTGCAATAAACCAAATTACACACTGCATGTACACAAGACATTACAATCCTTTACATAATGATATATGAACATTCTGGTTACTTCAGATTGTTTAAGTATTTGAGGTGAAGTCCACAAAGATACCAAAACAACAACCAATAAAAAACAGCAGATAATGGCTAACAAATAAGTTCTTGCTGTTGAACTAAATGTTTTACCTTATTAGATGAACATGCATCGTGCTCTCGTAGCACTATGTGTGCAGCATCTGTGAGTATAACACAGAATTGAAGAGTCCTAGGTTAGAATCAATGACTTGAACTGGGGGTTCGGTTATGCACAGAACTTAGTCTGTAATGGGCTCCTTGGCAAGGTATCTAGTGTGTTACTTGGCCCAGCCATATTGTCTGGTACTTATGTGCTCGTGTGTGTGGCGGCCAGTGTAAGCTGTGAACTGTCTTCGTCGCCGTCCTAGACTACTTCGGATGCTTTCGGGTCCCGTCGGCTGTCTTCGTGCTCCCTCCTTTCTTCCCCTCTTCCATCCCTTCCCGCACTTTTGATGCTCGGCCGGCCTTCCGCCTCTCGAGCAAGCTAACTCCCGGCAGTCTTGACGCCGCCTTCGACTGGGCTAGTTCTGGCCGCTCCTTCATTGACACTCCGCAGGCTACAATGCGTACGGTAAGTTTTCAGTTTGCGTTTTAACCTTGTTTATTGTGAGTCGTACGTGTTGGGTGCTTCGGCTACCAGTGCAGTAAATCGCGCGTCTACTCCTTTGCATTTAACTGTTTTTCGACCGTGTTAGCCGTCGGTGTGTCGATGGGGACCGCCCGTTTAATATATCTTGATTCAACCCTGGTTAAGAATCGCCTTCCACTGCGTTATATTGATGTACCTGGTTTTGTATTGCTGGCGTCGCGCTTGTTGTGCTCTTTTTGCAACAAATAAATCGTGATTTTTGTAACTGAAGTTACCACTCTTGTACCCATTCATTTAGTGTGACCCCTCGAGATTCCGACCCAGTTGTATAGTGTGCCGTTAGACGGCACAGACTCAGAAGCTCTACACGACATCCCATCATTGCATGTATAGTTAAGGGCTTGTTCCCGAGTTTTTTTTTTTAGACTGAAGCCAATAACTCAAATATTTTTTAACCAAAAGTTTTGAAAAAATTTTAGTCAACGTGCAATCACACGATGCACAATACTGTGGACGCGTTTTTTTAAATAATGTACCATTCGCGAGAAAAAATAATTTTTTTCCTTCATTTTTGCTTATTTTCACGACAAAAAAGTGATATTTTGGGTAATGAAATCAAAAAAACTGTTCAGTATAATTCTACAAAAAAATTCAGCTACAAATTATAACATAGAAGTGTCAAAACTGTGCAGAAAAATTTTGATATGAGTATTAGGTAGTAATAAAAAAAATATTTTCGAAATCACTGCAAAACTTTGTATTAAGGCCTTAACATATGGCCTATAGCGTACAACGCACGAGCAGGTTTGAGTACACTGTGCTTAATGCTGGTTGTAACTGGCAACAAATGTTCACTAATTCTTTGATAAAATTGTGGCCTACCAAATAACCATAGAAAATTACAACAGTAATGGCATAAGAGTGTGTCAAGAGTGTGTCGTAGACAAATAAATGCTGAACACCTCCTTTTAAATCTACACATTTTAGAAAGTCAATATGGAAAACTACAAAACCTCGATTATGATACTAGCCAACTTTATGAGCAAACATTTACACAGAACAATGCATTTTTTAAGCATAATCTGTTCCCCTGCAGTTAAATGTTTCAGATTTTGGCAGCCAGACATATTAAGTTATTTTAATTAGAAGTTGGCGTAACCTGTTGTCCAAGGTTGGACCTTTCTGATTTTCGCAAACAGACTAAGAGAAACTTACAATTTTAAACTGATACTTTCAGTCTCAAATTAAGTAATGTGCCCTCTTAAATATTTGATCAAAGTGAGCAAGTAAATTAACAGTAAAATCTCTCTTGTAAGACCCTACACTGTTCTCATGAACAGGGTTGTAATAGAAGGTTTGTCTAAATAAACCGGGTTGTAAAAGATGGGTCGTCGAAAGAAACTGGGTTGTCATAGTAAACAGAGTTGTAGTTGTAAGCAGGATTACTATCGTAAACAGGGTTGTAATAATAAACAGGGTAGTTGCAGCAAACAGGGTCATAGTAATAAATAGAGTTCTAATAGAGAGGTTTTATTGTATTCTATTTTTAAAATTTATTTCTGATAATTTAATTTATTTTTAAATCTTTCAAAAATATTTTGATTGCTTCCTGATTATTGCTCTGTAAAATCATTGTATTAGTGAAGTCAGAGATTAATAAAATAGAGTTTTCAATATAATTATAGAATCTTGCACTTAGTCATGCAAATGGTTTAAAATTAACTTGCTGTAATAATATCTGCTTAGTTAAACATTAAATGTTTAGTTGACAAATATATGGTCAGTATGAAATGGTTGAGGATACAAGAATCCTCCCTGATGTAGTAATGAGCATTAGTGTAGAGACGGGGAATGTCACAGACTTAACCTCGAGAGTTTACCTGTGTCCTTGATGCTCTCCTTCCAGCCTGTCTCTTGCTGCAGGAAGCCAATAAACAGCTGGTCGTACGACAGCAGTGGGTGTGAGGCTATGCGCAGCAGGAAGTTCTGTAAAATACGTAACCATCATAGTCATTCCTTCTTAAAACACTTATTATATCCAGTCTTGATTCTAAACATGGTTCACGTCCTAATTTTTAATTCATAATTATTTACGTTGCTCTAAATTACATCTTAATACAACATGCAAAATGTGTCTAAACAAAAGGATTTTTGTTTCCAACAGCCTCGAGATTATAGTCTATTTTAGAAGGTCTGTTTCCAAAGTGTTTACAGTAATAAACTCTCTTTGATTTACATTTTAGATGAATGTAAATATCCTCATTAAGTTATGAGCTTTACACACTACAGAACTACAGCTAACTCCTGATTACATAAGCTATAACATCGAGAAGAGTGGTTTCCTTGATAATTATAGAACAGAGAGCTATAATCTTTCATCATATCACTTTTGGACGAAAACCATTCTCTGTATTGAGAAGAGGAAAAAAATATTGCTACAGGAAGAAAAATGTATATACGAATTATGAAACAATTTTTTCAAGTAGGTACAAACTTTTTTGCATGAAAACCCTTAATTTGCTCAAAGTATTCAATATACTGAAAAAGTTGTTTACAAGATTCTATAGCAATGTGAGCAGCACTGAGATAAACAAAAAAATCTGTGGTAGCAAATGTGTATAGGCACTTCTGGATAAAGCAAGCACAAATAAGACGTGCTCTATTTTTATTACCAGTCAGTTGTATCTTTCCGCTGCATGTAAACCTAAACATTGCAATATAATTATATTTACATAAGCTTGTGCAATATTTACATTTACGCTACACTGGTCCCAAAAATGTTACCTACAATCAGTAGCTACTTATTGAATTAACTGGTGTTTAAATGCTATAGTTAACTGTAGTCTTAGGTAATTATAAATGTCCATGAGTTAATGTCTATACCCAGTAGACTCCAGGTTATCCATGCACTGATACCGGTTTCGGATTATCCATGTGACGCACTGTGTGTTTAACACACAAACACACTTTGGAAATATAAGTCTTGTTGACAGCAAGGTCATCATGGTGACACACAACTTTGTTGACTGACCAGAGCTGGGAGAGGAGTCTGCCATGGTCTTTGTTAAGGAACAATTTCGGGATACCATAGAAAGCCAAAATCAGGATGGCCAGAGCCAGGGATTGAAGCAGTGTCCTCCCAAATGTAACTCCAATGTGTTACCGTTGCGCTACCTCATTCGGTTAGGAACATAAGAATGTAAACTATTGTGAACAAGAATGGATTAACGAGATTTCAACATTACTACTTCTGTTGTTTACTGTTCACCCAAGACATATTTTCATTTTGAGGGAAAGAGAGTGCTATATGTGAGTAAATACAGTATTTGAATGCAAAATCTTACTTCGTTACAGAGTTAGAGTGATATACAGATAAAATAATTTTTTGTTTCCTGTTTGCTATTTTCAGATTATCAGTTGTTTCCAATTAACACAGATAATCGGGAATTTACTGTAATACAGGCTTCTATGCATTGAGTATAATTCATATAACATACACTACCGCCGTTAATCATGTAAATATGAGAATATTTTACTCACACTACACAAAACAAACACTAACAAACACACGACTCAACGACACACATCATTAAAGAATTAAAGGTTACATTCAGTTCAACTACCATGCATGACGATGTACTTACAGCAATAATACAGGTCTTTTTTAGTGCGTAAAAAACATTAAAATTGCTGTATCATAGTTAAATAATTCCAAATATAGTAACCTCACACCATTTAACAATGGTATTCATGAACAGTCAATTCTCATATCTTAGAGTGTGCTATAAGAACCCAAGTTTATTCTAAATGAAAAAGAACATCTCATGGAAGACTTTCATGCACGAAGCTAACTCATGCCATCTACCAGTGAATTTTTACCTACACCGCCTGCATCGTGGCTCAAAGCAGTGTGAAGATGATGGTAAATGACAAAGAACCCAGAAGTGTCACTTTGTGTTGGCACGTTCTAAGCCAAATTATGGAGTCAATAGGTACCTAAATAAGACTGTAAAGAAAAGCTTTTACTGTACGTATATGAAATACAGCGACTACCTACTTCACTTGCGATTATTTCAGTATTATTGTGTTTATAGACAGGAAAATACAAGAAACTACATTTTGGTAATTCTCTGCCAACCATACAAAGAGTAAGGAAACTGTTGTTAATGTTGAGTTATATGCTGTAATGGCTAGTGATATATTGAATGTTGATATTTTTAGTAGTCACTTATTCCAACACGTACTGAGCCACACCTAACAATATTTAACATTTACATCCTTATCCTTGTTTCCACCAAGTCTCTGGGGTAAGCAACAACCTAATACCTGCACCACTTAGGTTGTAATGTCGCTAATAGAGGCTGTTGTCTCAATGAACCAAAATTATACTACTCCCTGAACTCAGAAACCCATTACTTCAGAAACAGAATTTTTAATTTGCTACATCTATAAAAATAACAGTAACTGATAATGCAGAGGCCACAGCAGCCCAGTATTCAAGACTGCTTCTCTCCCCCAAGGCCATCCGGGCTCAAACCCAGCAGGGTAAACTCCACAATTTTGCCAGTCTGAAACGTGCCAGTGATGTCACTGGTCTGAGAGTTTCCTCTGGGATCTCCCATTTTTCCTGCCTCTCTCATTCCGGTGCTTACCCATTGTAGGGCATTTTCTTGTCACCCTAATATACGTATTTATAGTATTTGTAATGTATGAACACTGCATAGTTGGCAGCAATAAACTTCCCGCAGACTGACTTGTGGCCAGTCACAATATTATGTAGATATAACACTGTATGTTACTAGCAAACAACTGAGATACTGTATTACTTGGCTGCATCACGTCACTCTTCTGTACTCCACGAACAGACAAAGTGAAGGCACAACTATGTCGAGAGGGAATTTTTGCATGGAGGAAAGAATAGCGGTCGGTGAGAAGCTGATCTGACATGAGATAAACTACGAAAAAGACGGTGGCAGCAAGTAAGCAACACGACAGTGTGAAGGGATCTGGGGGTCACATTCACAGATAGCATGAAGTAAATACTATATGAGAGTGTAAGAAGGGATAAAGTGCACTTGACAGAACAGAGAAAGATGTTTGGGGGGACTTATTGGCCAGGGACACAGCTGGCTGTTTGGGAAGGGAAACAGTTGAGCAGGAAGGACAGAAACAGCAATCACACAGGCTGATGTAATGATTGTAGTTCTGAAGCAGAAAGACAGGCGATAGCAAGAAGAAACGCAGGGGAGGACAGTCAGGACAATCAACATATGAATAAAGTCGGGATGCAATAAAAAACTGTCTCACCTCCAAGCCAGCGCGACGGCGATCCACGAAGTCTGGGTCACAAGTGTCGGAGGCGACCTTCTGCCAAGCATACATGACCTTCTTCTCCGGCAGTGGTGGCAGCACAATGTAAGGGTAGCTCACCTCCAGGTAGGAACGAAGTAGCTCAAATTCACTGTAGCGACGCCACAAACTACTGAACGTGGTCAGGGAGCCGCCCCAGTTTGGGTCCGTCACTCTGGAACAACAGCACCTCAGCACTCCACCAAACAGTGCTCTAATGGAAATGCTCGGCTGGGCTCATGTCGGTCCTTTCATGACGCAGACGTGATGCACAAACATGCTCGAAAATATATATTACTACTCGCTAACTACTTTTACTTCAGAATACAACATATTTTTGTCATTAAACTACAACATAACGTACCTCAGCAAACTAAATGATAGTACTAGTCTTCTAGTGTGTATTAGACCAGCATCATTCAATGTAAATGATAACTAAAATTTCCTCAACTTCCCTATCAGCTGTGAAGTGTTGGATTACAGTACTTACTTTGTCTCAATAAGGTACACTGTGTAGAAGTCCCTGATATTCAGAGCACCAGTTTCTCTCTTCTCTGCCTCAGTCACACAAATCTCTAGATGATCAATGATTGCATCCTGAACACAAAATTACTGGAATTATACAATGTTAACCAGTTACAATACTTATGTCGGGGAACATACTACATTAGCTTCAACATGTTAACTATCTTCCACTTCTGTACGTCAAATTGGAGGACAAGTTTTGTTGGGTAGCTGCTGTAAAAAAAAAAAAAAACTGTATAAATGCAAATTTCACAAAATAATAATTGATGGCGTAATGCGGTTTATTCCCGCAAGAGTAAAGAGTGTTGTAATACTACCCCTACCTTTAGCACAGCTGGCAATTCTGTTTTGGAAAGTGTTTGAGTACCGTGGTTATAAACCCACACAAATCACCTGGTCAAGCGACTTGTCGAGTGACTAATCGGGTCAGGCCGTTGAAACACACTATTCAGAGGGACACAACGAGCCAGGCAGTTCCCAACTATTTTTCAATGACGAGGTCAGCGTGCCGGCCGTCCCGCCAGCAAAAAGTTAAAAGTTGAGCTATTCGACCTGACCGGTCACTGGCTGACGTAATGAGGTCACGTGGGCCAATCAGTGATCACCGGCAACCTGACCAGCCACCTGACAAGGCAATTTTATTTAGGTCTCTTCTCATTCAGTGAATGTTACCAACCAATAACACTATCGTTCTCTAAAATATTTTAAAAAGAAATAGCAGCTCATATAACATCCATGTTTAGTAATATATCTCTCCACGCCAATTTGGCTTCACCAGAGGAAAATCAATGGAGCAAGTAATATTTAGATTTTTAGCAGCATAGCAAAAAATATTCACAACAAACACCACACTACGTGAATTTTTGCTGATTTGTCTAAAGCATTTAAGAGTGTGGATCACCAACTTTTACTGCAAAAGCTTTACGCTGGTGGCATTTTTAGAGGAATTCCAATCAGCTCATAAGTAGCAATAGGTCACAGGTAACAAGCATAAATCAGTATATTAATAGTCACGTGTATAAAATAAATTCAGAGTCAAGTGTTATGACTACAGGAGTGCCACAGAGAAGTGTGCTCGGTCCAGTATTGTTCACCATTACAGCAATTAATGACATGGGTATTTACAGGAATTTGGGGCAAAAAAAGATTGTTTGCAGATGCCTGTGTTTTATACTCCATAGTAGGCAGTAGGGTCAACTTGCAGGCAGACATTGACAGGTAGTGTTCGTGGACTGTGAAAAACAACATGAAGATCAACGTTCGTAAGACTAAGCTAGTTAGGTTTACTAGGAAGAGAGTGATAAGCAGTCAATAACAGATGGAATGGGCAAGACATAGACGACACCACACAATATAAGTATCTAGGGGTTGTGCTGCAAAGTGACCTTAAGTGGACAAAACAGGTGGAGAGCATGGTTACAAAGGCGAGAAGAGCTTTAGGTTTGCTGGGAAGGATACAGAATGGGGCTAGCTCTGAGGTGAAGGAAAGGCATACTGTACAACGGTACGGCCAATGTTGGAGTATGTCGCTGCAGTGTGGAACCTGTACGTGGAAGTTGAAGTGCAGGAGATGGAAATTGTGCAGAGAAGGGTGGCGAGATGGGTGTAGTGTAGATGGAGAAGACAGGGGCAGGATGGAGAGGAGGAAGGTAATTACAGTCCATATGTAATGATGAAGGAAATGGGATGGAGTACATTGAAGGACAGAAGGAAAGACTGGTCAGGATGTACAGAATTGTGAATAGAGGGAGAGGATGGGGAGGGCTACATTGTCACGTAAGGGAGGGTATATAATGACAGGAAGCAACAGCCAGAAGATTGAGAAGGTGTGGAGGAGAACAAAGCGGGGTAAGCAGTCTATGCCTGTGAGGTCGCTGAGGGAGTGGACCATTTTGCAAGATGACTTGGTGACGGTGAAGGGGGTTGGTAGGTTCAGGGATGTTTTGAAGAGGGGTTTATAGAGGTGGGAATGTGTGATCTCGCCACCGTGGGGCACCACAGTTGTATTTATTTATTTAAGTCTATACATTAAATGCACAATCATTAGACGTACTTTAGCGGTTGAATTGTTCACAAGCTGTTAGCAAGCGTTCGCGGAAACTGTTTGCATTTACAAGACATAGCTAAAATGCAATATTTCAGTGAATATATATGGTTACCAACACGGAGTTACGAAATTAAGTATTTGCTAATGCATTATCAGTAAAATAATTGGAAAGTATAAAGGAAAACACTTCGTCACAAATATGTTTGTTGGAAAATAGACTGCTGTCAGTATTTTTTTACATGTAAAACATAGTAAATTGTAGAAAGAAATTTAATTATGCAGCTACATAAAACAGAAAATTAATATTTCGTAATTTTCTTTCAAAATAATTTACGCCTCGTCCATATTGCGCATAAACACAGGTTGTTTTAAATTCGTACTAACTCGAAATAAAACAGGAAATAATGGTAAGCGTAAACATCCAGTGAACAAACCCTGTAACCATACTCATGCCTTTGTTGCCAGAAACGAGCAAACACCCTCAGCCTGTTTGCACCATGTTTACAAACACTGTGCCAAGTGTTACATTCATCGGAGTAAAATTTGTAAGCATATACAGTATTAACCTTTAACTTTGAAAAGTTTTTACTATTTAAATAATAAAGATGTAAGTGTGCTAGCCGTGTTTTACTGCTTTATTTTATTGTATAGTAAACATACAGTGTTGTAAGTATTTTGTATGATGTGCCTATGTATATATTATGTATATAACTATACTTACATTATGTTTGTATCTTTGTATGTGTTGTAAACTTTCTGACGAGTTCTATAGCGTGTACATGCTCATTGAACAGTAAAACTAACTAACTGCTGTAAAATGGAGCGCTAAAATGCTCTGTTCACAGGTACCGCTACCAATTCAAATGCGAAAATACGCCTGATGAAGTATGAGGTCATATTCTGGGGAACTTCAGCTAAATGTGAAACTGTGTTTAGATTACAAAAAATAATTATAATGATGACAGCTGTGATTTTAACAGCTCAATCAAACCTATAGGTCTACATAAAAAATTTTAAAGATTCTAAGAGCAGTATCTACAGACCTCTTTCGAATGATAACCAACTGCTCACCAACGCTTTCTCTATGGGGATAGCAGTTGATAGTCATTCGAAAGAGGTTTATGGGAGATGCAAAGCAACGCTAGGAGCAGCACTGTCGCGCCTTGCAGACGGCCAGGATGGTGATAGAAACGTATTTTCCGTATGTGTGGCAATGGAAACGTGAGTTTATTTTCATTTTTAAGGACTCTTAAGGATAAATGCAGGCTTAAATTAATGTATATAAAACCAATATTGAACACAACGAACTATTTAATACAAAATATGTAATAAAATGTTTAATATATCCCATATTATTAACTGAAGTGTGCATTAGAAGCGACGCGGAATAAAGCCGCATGGCGAGAGTGTAGCAGTACACGATTTTGTTATGCGGAAAATACAATTTATAAGAAAAAAATTAATATGATCTTTTTGGAAAACTACAAAATTGATTGAAAAATGTGCGCACGAAAACTGTCCGTTTAGAATGGTTATAGGTTACATAATGTTTGAAGGTTAGTTCATGCTGTTGTTACAACATTTTATTAATATTATCGTGATTACAAGTAGACTAATACTTTATATAAAAAGGGATATTATGAGCTTGTAATTTTAACGTTACTAGATATTTACGAAACGTTCTGAAAAAGTAGCTCCGGAAAATTTTATGTAACATTTTTTTGTAGGAAAAAAATCTACTTTTCACAAATAAACATAAAACGGAACATTATTTTTAATACGACACGCATGCTAAGTTTGTATTTTAACGCTTACAAAAGAATATACACGTCTACGACTACATCATTTCATCAATTTATTATTCAATAAATTGATGAGGTTAGGCCTAACCTCGTTAGTGCTACATAAACCAGTTATAATGAAAGAAACATGTTTATTACAATACATACAGAAATTGTAAAAAAAAATACAAATAGGTAATACAGAATTAGTTTGGAGAATACTGTTTGTAATATGAATACAATTAGATTGACAGAAGTTGCGATGAGTGAAAATGTCAACACTCGTAACGATATTTTTACACTGTTACCCATCGACAGTGCTCTTTACATACATATAGCAACATATTTGTAATAAAACTCTTATTTTTACAACGAAGAACAGTACTTTTGCCACCTAGTATTTACTTATAGACATTAAATAGCCTCGCTACGCACGTGTACAATATAGCGTCTGCAGTCGGTATCACCATTCCGAAGGTTCAGAAGTTCACCACCAGATGTCAGCCACTTTGCTTTGCATCTCCCATAATATCGACCCTAATTCTTCCATGCTTGTACATGAACCATCTGTTACTTTTTGCTCAAAAAAACATTGATTACTCTGAGATAAAACACGTACACAGTTATGACAAACAGCTTTAAGCCCAAAATACGCAACAGAGAATATCATTCTTTAAGAAAAATGTTTATTATTCTGGACTGTATACAATGCAAATATGAAACCTGTAAATATTCATGTTTATAATAAATGTATCAAAACATATTTAATTGGCAAAGCTTTTTATTCTGTTGAAGAATTTATGCTCAAAGTGAGTTACAGAAAATGCTTATCACTTTAACTTGTATAAGTAAGCTATTAATGTTAAAATAAGGAAACATTTTAAGCTAAAGATAGGTTGCTGCTGAAATGGAAAGAGGCATCAGTTGTTTCTATATACAAACAAGTGGAGGATAAAGGGAGACCTGGCAGTTACAGGGCTGTGAGTCTCGCATCGAGTACAGGGAAGGCAATGGAGAGATTGGTGGTGCAACATGGTGAACGGTATGAACAAGAAGAATTGGCTTCAGGACTACCAACATGGTTTTAGAAAGGGTTACTTGTGTGAGACTCAGCTGGCAGGTTTGTTAAAGGATACAGTGCAGGCCGTCGATGAGGGGAAGCAGGTAGATGCCTGCTTCATAGACTTTGAAAAAGCATTTGACAAGGTGTCTCATGGGAAGTTGATGGATAAGTTAGACGACTAGTATTTGGTGAAATGGATTGAGGACTTCCTCAGGGGGTGTAGGCAGGGAGTGAAAGTAGGGGAAGCAATGTCAGAGGAGGGAGAGGTGACATCAGGAGTGTCGCAGGAAAGTGTGTTGGGTCCTCTGTTATCCACCATAATGGTGAATGACACGGGACTCAAGATTACAGGAGAAATAAGATTGTTTGCAGATAACTGTGCGCTGTACACAGAGGTAGGCAGTGGAAACAACTTGCAAGCAGATACTGATAGGCTGTGGTCTTGGACAGAGGAGAACAGAATGAAGATTAATGTTTGCAAGACTAAGTTAGTGAGGTTTATTAGGAAGAGAATGGTGAGCAGATGTGTATACAGATGGAATGGACAGGAAATAGAGGAAGCTGCAGAATATAGGTACCTAGGGGTTGTGTCGCAGGCAGATCTGAGGTGGACACAACAGGTGGACAGAGTAGTTAAAAAGGGAAAGGAGAGCTTTGGGCCTACTGAGAAGGGTGTTGAAGGGAGTTAGTGGTGAAGTGAAGGAGAAGGCATAATGTACAATGGTTCGGCTAATGTTGGAATACGCAGCCACAGAGTGGGATCTGTATGTGGAGGTACAAGAACTAAAGAAGAGCAACTAGATAAGTAATTAATAAATGGAAAAGGCAGGGATATGATGGTGAGGAGGAAAGGAACATTGGACCTACAGTGATGAAGCAGGAAAAGGGATGGAAACCACTGAAGGACAGGAGGAGAATAGAACAATTGGTCAGGATGTACAAGGTGATAAATAGGGAAGGTGGGTGGGGAGGGTTGCTCTGCAGGGTTATAATGGATCATTCAAGGGGAGAGGAACCAACAGTGAAAAAATTCAGACGGTGTGGAGGAGAACGGAAAGGGGTAGACAGTCTATGCTTGTAAGGACGGCAAGGGAGTGTAATGTCCTGCAAAATTAGTTGGTGACTGTGAGAGGGACTGGAAGGTTTAGGAAGGGACTGGAAGGCTGGTAATGTAGTGATGGAGAGGAGTCCACTCGCCACCGTGTGAGAGCCCAATTGTGAGGATAAATTATTATATATTATGTTGTTCCTACCATACTATGCAATGAGACCAATCCTGAAATTTATTTTAGTTACCAACTGACCTGTAACACGGACATTGAATTGTGAATTATGTGTGCGTATATTATATCTTGAATTGTTAATTATGTGTGCCTGAATATGTGTATATTGTGTAAAATTTAGATTTTTTTTAGATTTAGTTTATTGCATCTTTGGATCTTTTTTTGCGTACATTTTTGCACAAAGATATCAGACAAGTCATATTTACAATATACAATCAAATGAATAAATGACATAAGTTATACATTTAAAATTATACACTAAAAGAGTGAAATTCAACGTTTCTTGTCGGTTTGAGCTAGCACATAGGCTCACGTCAGCATACTTCATAGTCTCCACATGTAAAACAAAGAAAAAAGCAAGAGAAGAAACAGAATCTTAACCCAGAATAAATATCTTAAATAATTATCTACACTGTCAGATCCACTCAAATACTCATCGACTGTGTAAAAAGCATTAATGATCAAGAAATCTTTAAGGTGTTTTTTGAATATTTTTGTGTTAGCTAAACATGCATCTTGCAGGTGGCTGGGGAGTTTGTTGAACAACTTGCAAGCTGTGTATGAAGGACCTTTTTGCTGTAAGGTCAAGTTGACAAGAGGCAT
>PNEQ01003255.1:0-7500 GCA_003012365.1 Medauroidea extradentata
AGTTGGCACGAATAGTGGAGGTGCATCCCGGTGCAGATGCCATGGTGAGAGTTGCCACTATTCGCACATCAGCAGGAACATCAAAAAGGGCCATAACAAAACTGTGTCCCTTGCCAAAGAATGACAGCAGTGTTATATAAATTAATTTATTTATGAACTCAAGTGATTTAACGCCATTGTCTGTAATACACGATGTTAGGTGTAGCGATTGTAATATTGTCTTGTTATCACACACAGTGGATTGAAGGCATTCCTTCAAGGTGGGCGGCTTATGTTGAGGACTTAGTTTGTAGTGCTGCCGCCAAGTAGCAGCAACAAGCAGTGATGTGATACTAAAACTTCTATGCGTTCTACTAGACTTTGAATGCCGCGCAGCAGAGAGAAAACATTTTGTTGGTACAATTGTTTATATATTTATTAGTAGCAATCTCTTGTTGTTTGCATTACGTGCGTATGTTTTCAATCTTAGTACGAAGTTTTTATCGCAGTTAGAAAAGCAAGTAAATACAATGATGAGCATTAAATAGAAGAATTTCATTTATCATACTTTCAACAAAACAGTAGGTATGTGTAATAATCTTATTGCTGTAGAGATAGTAAGCTTAGCCATAGCGTTAATGTGGGTTGCATACATGCGCCTGAAACACTGGAACGGTCTCGTGAGAGGCTCAAAAGCGACGGAGCAGCAAGGTCGATCTTGAAGCGCGCATCAAATGCCGCGTCGCCTCAACGAGCCAAGCGCTGAAATAGCGTGCAATGTTCCCGCCGAACGGTTTTTACTATGGAACACTAAGCTAATTTTATTGGTGGAAAGTTTGCAACTAAGTTCAGTGCAGGTCGCAATCTGAGTTTCACATTCATCCGGTTAGTATATTTTGAAGTACGGAAGTCTGAAAAGGCCGTTTTTAGCTATGTTGGAGGGCTTAGAAACAGTCTTTTTAATTAGCGTAGCGTCTTAACAATGAGGTTGCGACCTTGCCTGAAGTATGTTTTTTTTTTCGTACGTTAGCACAATTGGCACATGTGGAATATTTTCGTGTCTACGAACACGCTGCAACGCATTTGAAGCGTTAGGTAGGCGGCCCCCTTAAGCCTAAAATAACGTAAATTAATTGTTTCAGGGACCGTGATAAGGAAAGGGAGAGGGAATGTTTGGCTCAATCGCCGAGGATGAACGAATGTCCCCGAGCATCGCCGAAGTGCGGTAAAATTAACCGACAAAACTACTCGCGGAGTACGACTGAACATCGTTCGGCGTACTCCCGTTACGGACTATAAGGAGATTTTTCGAAAACTCACCTGCTGGAGAAGGGTAGGTTTTTTCAGTCACTTGACCAGGTTTTGTCGATCTCCAGGTACTTGAAGAACCCATGTAACGCTTTTAGGGTCTTTCGATGTCGGGAATAAAAATATAAAGCATATGTATTTTCTGTGTGATAAATATTTTGCGTCCGCAGTGAATTCTTTACACGGTATTCTATTTGTATTTAAAATATACTATTAGTTTCGTGCTTCAATCTTCGACGTTTTGAACCCAATACATTTAGTTTCAATTCGTTGTAGTTATGGTTATGTGTATTGTTTACATTATTTCCGCACCAAATGGCAACTTTCATCTACTAACAATTACTTACCCTGCTCCGGGGTAGGTCAGTGAAAATTTGATCAAGAGGCAGTCAGTTGAATTTTCGAACACGGGTAAATTTAACTCGGGTGGAATTCCGTACGCTTTCAATTTGAAATTTTGACTAGCCTACGCTATACCCTCACGCGATTCTTCGAAAACACCTAAAGTAAAAACACTAACTCTTTCAATCACAAACTATTTGTTATCTTGTTTGTTATAACGAACCAACTGTATTGCCAGGATTTTGACGTAAAAATTTTTCGGTTACGTACCATGACCAATAAAGGCTGCTAACTGTATAGATATTATTGACTGTGAAAGTAGACATTTTATATTGCTCTACGTTTCATTGACCGCGAGGTAAATTACAGACGATGACGGGCAAATGTACTCAAGGACAGGCACTGAGAGATGATTCGGTAAAGGCCTTGGTTAAGAAACCATGCATTCGCCTATAGAGATTTCGGGAAACCAAGAAAAACGTAAATAAAAGTGATAGTATCCGGAAATCGACGGCTCCCCCTTCTCCCCAATCCGATTCCAACGTGTTATCGTTGCGCCACCACACTCGGCAAGTAAGTAGCCAATTTACTAAACTAAACAATAGCAATCCTAGGCAACAGTTTTAGTCAACGTTTTAAGAGTCCAGTGTTACGAATTTCTGAGGCACAATCTCTGACGCCGGAACCTCGTGCATTTAACTGCGGCGCAAGAGATCACGCGTAACGAATTAGTAGGTCTGGATAAATATTTACTCATAAAGTTGGCAAATACCATTATCTAGGATTGTTATTGAGTATTTTATCCATATTGGCGTCGAAAAGAGCGTAGAAATCAATTTATGTTTTAAGCGTTTATTTATCTACCACGCCCCCTTAAGTACAGCTCGGATCATAAATTCTGTTTCTGTGCAACTGCCCGGTATGTTGAACCGACTGTCTGCAGGTGTTAAAATGAAATAATAATGGTCTTGAGAGTTTGGCTCTAGTCATCACAGGGTTAATTTATGTATGTTTTATAAGACTGCAAGTATCACTTCTAAAACGCGATCTGTCGTGCATAGACACATAGGTCAGCAAAGTCCGTGCACTACAGCCCTTATTTTATATAAATCGACGCTGCACGAAATCCTCTACTTGAACAGATACTCTTCACGTGGACTTACCGTTGCTTACATTTAAAATGCCTGTCCACGTGCTTATTGACTGTGGTAGTACAAAGAAAAGTTGCTTTTCAGTTTTGTTGCATTATTTCGATAATTTAGCATGATTACAAATACTGAAAAAATATAAATATATTCCATTGCACTCAAATAATTGTTCTCAAAGTACTGCCACATAAACGTTTTTCAATGTTTCTTAACTCGCCAAAACGTATTTCGATAAACTCTCTTAAGTTCTTATACATACTGAGACAAAAAATGGCTCTGTACGGAGGTAAACTAAATGCCACCGACTCATAAGTTCGCAATAAAATAGTTTACTGAAATTGCTCAATTTTTTTTATACATTGTTTGCAGCTTCACCCATAAAGTAGCATTTGGAAGCGCCCTGAGTATTAATCTTTATATCAACCATCGCACTGTAAAATTTTATATAAGTTACGTAAGAGTACGTGAGTAAACGAAGAACATACGCAAGAGTGATAAAGATTGCCTATGTTCTTGTCAGTGAAAGGCAAACTTGGTAACGCTAGAAAAGTTTATTGAATTACGAACAATAATTTAAAAGTAAAAAACTGTTAAATTACATGTCCAGTATTAATGAAACTGTTTTAGACGTGTTTCTATATGTGCAGTATTAAGTAGCTGTTTTTAGACACGTTTCTGGAGCACATATTTAGCAATGAATTTCGTTACCAATATCCCTTGCGTTGGAGACAAACTTACAAAGTTTCATCATAAATATCTCATCATCGGAATCACACTACACTAACAATATGTATACTCACTAATTGGGTAAAATCTCAGGAATTTAAAATTGCTGTACTTTTCATATCAACTTTCCCATTCCTGCGCGATTCAATAAATATTTTTAACGTATAGTCTAATTATCGACCATATCCGGACGTGTTTGATAACTACAAACTTGCACGGGTTTCAACACCTATACGTATATTTCTCACACCAAATTGAAAAGAATATGTTTCACACGTATGACAAAAATTAAGTGTTTTTTTTTTTGTATTATACTGAATGTTTCACTTTCACCTAGTGAGATGGTGCAACGGTAACATGTTCGACTCGCATTCTGAAGAACCTGGTTCGATTTCCTGATTTCCGTTTCCGTGGTTTCCCGAAATCGCTCCGGGTAAAAATTGTAATGGTTCCTTAGCATACGCAACTGTCGATTCCTCTCTTAAATACTGTCCTTTGTCTAAAGTTTGATGTAGACGTATCTGTGAACTCGCATTGAAAAAAAGGTTCATGCAAACGTAGAAGATTGAATTGTTACAAGAAAATGAGGAAAAGAAGATAAACTATTTGTTTAGGCTATTTTCACGTAAAAAAAAAAAGACTTTAGAAGAGCAGTTAAAATTCTGAAACTACAATTCCGACGTGAAGGCTGTTATAAAATGGTGTTCATTCGGAAATTAAACAGATTTCTCAAGGCTGTTTAAAAAACTATATATGATCGAGTCTCTGTAAATAGTTTGACAGCCTGAGAAGAGGGTGTCTTTAAAAAGAAAGAAACCTTCACTCATAGTGTTGTCATAATTTTTAAAATAATCATTAAATGTCATTTTACATGTGTTTTGAGGCATATATATAGAGACCGCAAAAATTTGCGAGTTCACTGGCTAGTATGCTAGCCTGCAAGAATATTTAAAAACTGAAGCAGACGGTAGATGCTCATTAGCTGCTTGCTGTTAAAGTGATATATGTCTGTATTAGTTACATTTACATTACGGCCCCAGAGACCTCCAGGAGGTGTCAAATAGCCGACCCCCCGTGGCTCAGTTGGTTGGTGCGGGGGGGGGGGGGTTCTGAGTTCGATTCTCAGGTCTGGCTGGGTGTAAATTTGTGTTTGTCCATTTGGGTCTCAAAAATTGTCACTATACAAATTGTCTCTCGAAAGGTACTGGGGTCACTCAAACTAAGTCACATTAATGGGGGGAATGTTTGGTGCAGTGATGATGCGGAAGCTTCCGCATCGCCGCTGCACCAAACATTTTTCATAAATAAAAAAAATAAATAAGTCAAAGCCCAATTGTGAACGTAGTACGAGCGTATAGGTGCTACAATTCTGGCTTGTGCCCAAATAAAAATGCGAATTTTTCATGTCTCTACTTATAAGACACAAAACATAACTTTTTTAGGTTATATTTGATTTGCGCCATTAAACCTGTAGTTATGAAATTTACGGGGAGAAATATATGTCCCCGAAACAGCAGAGACTTATCGCATGTATTTTGAATAACCATATTTTTGGTAACTTTTCTTCCATGTAATCTCTATCTCTCTCTCTCTCTCTCTCTCTATATATATATATATATATATATATATATATATATATATATATATATATATATATATCAACTGCTGTTCGTTTGTCTCGCTGAAACTCGAGAACGGCTGGGCCGATTTAGCTGATTTTGGTTTTGAAATTTTTGTCGTAGTCCAGGGAAGGATTAAACAGTGAGAAAATATGGAAAAATTGCGAGGAAGATAGTAAAAAAAACAATATTTTAATATTTTGATGGTTGTCATTGTTGGTTTGATGGTTGTCATTGTTGATTTGTTGCTTCGTATTTTATTGTTGTCGTTGTTTGGATTGTAAATAAAAAAACTTTATTGTGCTATTTCACACATTCACAATATCTGTTTTGTTGGAATGAAAAAAAAGTTGGTTGTTGAATGTTTATATTTCAGTTGTCTGTTGAACGTCAGTCGAAAGGTTAGAATGTTAATGTCGTTAGGATAGGTGATACGAAGTTCACCGGGTCATATAGTATTTTATATATAAAAAAATAAAAAAAACAAATAAAACTTGTATATCTAATAAAAAAAATAAAACATTTCTAATATTGCCATCACTTATTTTTATTACAAACTCCTCAAAACCAACCTTATATTGCAGCTTATAACATATTAACATCTGTATCGTGTGTACAATTGTGCAACTACGATTAGTATAACTCTCTTTCGAAATTTTTGTACGCATTATTTCACATTTCGAATGCAATTCACAGTCGCACAGCCAATACAAGTAAAGAAGAGACAATTATATCCTTCGACTTGCCTTCAAGATAAACATTTTTAAACAGTCACAAAACGTTATGTACCTGGTTTGCAATAATATAGCCAGTCAGTTACATAGAATACTTCATACTATATTATTTTATGTATAAAACATAATATTTACAAACTTTACTTCATTTGGAAAAGAAATGTATATTTTCGCTGTTTTTAATTCGCCATTTGGGAAGTGAAATTTCAGTATAATTCTAACGTCAACATTATTTATTTCTAATTATTTGCACTGGGGTCTTTTATAACGACAGTTTAGGAAAATTTATAATTTTAGAAGGCGTGTAAGCCAACACATATAACTTATAATAAAGAATAAACTTATTTGCTTCCCCCGATTAAAGTGTTATATTTAGTATAATGTACTGATGGAATTGTGTAGCAAGTTCAAACACAGAACTAAATATTGAAATGATACAAGTTACTGCGTTCTAGTTTTTTTTCTCATGTGGAAAAAGTGCCGGAAAATGTCGTTTGTCGGAGGATATTCTTATATAACTCCCGTTTCCCCGCCCTTCTAATTCCGGCGCCTCTTTGTACTCACATAATGTCAGCCCTCATCAGCGCTACAAATCTACATGTTAAGCGCTGATCAAATTCTCTCTTGCTTGCTACAAGAAGTGATCGCCCATATTTTGCTTTGTTTATAGCAGTGTTCGTTGGCTGCTGGTAAAAACAATTACATTACTGGGCCTGCCACTGTTACCTACCGGTATCTAAGACTTCTGCCTTATCATTAGTAATAGGCATAGGCATGCAAATTTCGCGTTATAATTTGGTGATAGGCTAGACTGCACTAGCCAATACTCATCCAAACTCACTCCGTAACGTTATTGATAGAGACGGGAAAAATTCACGGGTCCACTGAAGTATAGGGTAGCCTGACAGACAGCAGATGCTCCTAGAGACCCCTGTTTTTCGCGAAAAGAATTTTGCCGCAGTCTGTTTCAGTGCCTTACGTGCACATCTGCAGTTCTGCTTCATGGTTATTGGCAGCGTGTCTACGTGAGGAGCCGTATTTCATCTGACTGAGCCAATTACAGTTACGTTCTTGCAACGCCTCACGTCTGTGATTTGTCGGTAGAATCCCAAGACTCGCGAGACTTAAAATATCCTATCTCTGACCACGAAGCAGAACTGCAGATGTGCACGTAAGGCACTGAAACAAAGTGAGGTAAAATTTTTTTCGCCAAAAACAAGGGTCCCTAGCTGCTTGCTTTTAAAGTCATACTTTTTCATTATTGGTTCAGAGACTTCCAGGAAGAGTCTAAGACCAATTGCGAAAGTGACACAAACTTACAACTGTTGGAATTCTAGCTTGTGCCCAAAAAAACGCGAATTTTTCAGCTCTCTAGTTACTGGTTCAGGGCTAATCGTATATTTGTGTGCCTGCATTATAAAATAGTGGGCATTTCAACAGCTGACCTTCGTTGATTTAACAAGTCCTTCAGAATCGCCACGTAAACTTCCGGCCAAGAACAGAAGTCAGATGAGCACACAGTAAGTTGAAGTCCAGTAGGCTATTAGGTATTAACGTAACATTTTCTGGACAGTAATGATCAGAGGTGGTGAGATTTCGCGAATTCAGTGACCTGCATGTTAGAATAAAATATCCTATACTACT
>PNEQ01003255.1:10000-34156 GCA_003012365.1 Medauroidea extradentata
CAACCAAAGTAGATCAGGAAACCTGACAACTTGAGGAGTTAAGTGGGTTTTTAGCATCCTACCGAACACTCTGGCAAAACTGCTTGGTTCAGCAAGTATTGTTCTGCCTCAGGGCATGGCGTGGAGCCAATCAGAGACGAGAATGGATTCTGACGGCCCTGGTGGGTAAGTCTATCTCAGAGGTCTGACACTAGATAGGCCCTGCTATCTCCTTATTGAGTACTGACGATTGCTTGTTACCAACAATGCGATGGCTCCGAAATAAAATTAGCAAGATGGATTGCAAACATATTTTCGTCAATCTTTTCACAATCCATGTGCACGGTTATATTGGTTGTACACATTTAAGACTAAATTATAAGAATTATAATATAGCAAACACTTCCCGTATAAACATGTAATTACGACAAAACTTTCCTTACCACGTGTCGATTGTGTGAAACGCTGTGTTTACTAGACAGCAATTGCCTTAAGGCCATGCCTGGTAGTTTTGCAGTGATTTCGAAAATAATTTTTCCAAAATGAACTAATATCTCTATCACAAAATCGCTACATTGTTTTGTCACTAATACATCAAAGTTTCTATCTGAATTTTTCCGTTGCAATGAACACAATGGATTTTTAGATTTTTGCACCCAAAGTATCACATATTTTAGCATGAAAATGAGCTAAAATGGCACAAAATATTTTTTTTTACTGGCAAACGACTAATTTTTTTTTTTTAAAGCCTACATATAATTGTGCATAGTATGACTTCACACGCTCTCAATTTTTTTTCAACCCATTTGGTTGAAAACTTTTTGAGTTTTTTGCACCAACGTGAAAAAAACTACCGGGCATGGCCTTAAATCCCGTTATTTGAAGACGAATTTTTATTTTTTATATATTTAGAGTGTCACTGATTGCTTTTTATGTGCGCAGTAAATTACATTACGAATTACGTGTGTAACAAAACGTTGTGTGCTTTGTTGCGATTACCATAGTCAAAACATTTCCCACAAAATTATTTTACAAACTCATGCTACTTTTGATGCGTACAAATAATTCACGTAAACATACTTTTATATACACGAACGTATCCCAAGAAACGTTTAAATCATGCATTATAAAATTTAAAAAAATGCAGCATGACGCTGTTAACCGTGATAATTCGTAAGGAAAAAACAAAATTCTTCTGAAAAGTCAATTTACTGAAAATAGTCATTAATAAATAAAATAAACAATTATAAAAACAGAAGAAAGTATAAAAATTGTGTTATCTATGCATTATATGCTATCACTTAAAAAAGTAAATAATAAATTAAGCTGGTACGGTTTCAAGCTGCGTGGTTGGCAATATTTTATCGTTAGCGAGGCCACAACAGCCCAGTAAATAAGACGAGGCTTAACCTGGGAGTGCCAACTCTGTCCTTTATATGCTTCTTGGTCTATCTTCTGCTCCGGCCGCGAAAGTACCTGCCGACTCGGGGTTCGAGTCCCGGTGCCGACCTCCTGCGACCCAGAGCGAGAACTGTCGTCTAGCGACATCTCGTCCTCCACCTTCAACGGTAGTATGAGCGGTGAGTTTTTTGGTTTAGGAGAGCGATTCTTAATCCATCTCCTGTCTCTCCTTATCTTAATTCTTCTTCCTCATTTTATTCTGTATTAACTTTTGTCTATTTCATTGTATGTCATTTAACTAATAAACTCTGTTACCTTCACTCTGGCGTATTTATCTTCCTTTTAACGGCAAATGTTATTATAGTATGTAGCATAAACGAAGAACTCTCGTAGGCAGTATATTTTAAATGAAATGAACAATGAAACATGTGCTAGATTACAAAATATATAATTATTAGGTGCCATCCATTATGGATGTTCAAGAGCGATAAAGTCATAATTTTATGTTTACATGAAATAGTGTTAGTTTTGTAGACGATACTTGTGAGTGCAGTTTCCTCTTACGAACCAATTTTAGCTGCTGTAGTTTTCTCATAACGGTGCGTCAATGTCAAAATTTGCTTGTTCTGCTGCAATGAAAATAGTGAAAACCAATTGACTTACGTACATGAAATAATTCACAGTGAAATAACATAGTATGGGCTACGTAATAAAATATTTGAAAAAAAATCCCGCGAACTGTTTTTGTATTTTAAAGAAATTTCTTAATTTGCAACTTTTTATGTAATTTTGCGTTTTTTTTTTAAATTGAAAATATTGTGTTGTGGGGCTTTTAATGTTACATTGCATAACTCATGGGATATAAGTTCACAGGTAATTATTTTGTTAAAGTAGGTCAGTTGGTTTTGACTATTTGCATGGCAGTGTAAGAAGCAAAGTTTGACTCTGACACCCTGTTACGAGAAAACTATGAAATCTAAAATTGTTTGGTAAGAGTAAAATGTAAAAGTACTCTCACGTTTTGTCTACAAAACTAACAATACTTTAAGAAAATATAAAATTATGAATTTATCGCACTTGAACGCCCTTAAGGTCCGATTCCCTCCTACTGCCTAAAATTTTGTTTGGAAATTTTAATAGCTACAATACCACACGAACTACATGCTAGGCATAGCAGTACACACTATATAGACACACACACACACATATATATATATATATATATATATATATATATATATATATATATATACACGTTTAAACATTAAATCATAAATTAAAAATTTTCATTAAGTGTAGGCCTCGTAGTCAGTCATAACATATACGGAAAATAGTTATGCCCTATATTCTCCTTTATAAGCACCTAGAGGCCGTAGCTGCTAAATAGTAAAAAAAAAAATAGAGAACTGAGAAATTCAAAATTCACTCATATCCGGGTTGATAACCTAAGTCAATAAAATAATCCTTTTTATTTTATTTATTAATTTTTTTGTTTTTTCTTTGTTTTTGGTTTTAGCAACTATAACCTACGTGTATTCTCATTAGTACAAAATGCAATCGGGTACGTCCCCAGTAGGCGAATGAATGTATTGGATATTCTTGAATCACTACAGTAATACTCCAGGAACTGAGAAATAAATTCTTCTGTTTTCAACAATATTCTTTGAAATCTAATTACCTAAAAGTGTTTTGTAGATACTAAGATTTACTAAAAACTTTGCGTAAGTTAACAGTTAAGTTATTAGAAACTATACCATTGTCTCGAACCGACGAACGGGAAAGGAACTGGCCATGGCCTACAGTTTGGAATAATACCAGCATTAGCCTGTACTGACGTGGAAGACGATTTAAAACCGAAATCAGAATTCCTGGAACAGAAATTGAACCCGTGACGTCCCGAATTCGAGTACTGGGTCTCCACCTGTCTCTATCAAGATTTAAAATAAATCTTGGAAATATACAGGTTAAGGTCAAATAAATTTCCCTAGCTTCGAGCGTGAATACAACGAAGAAAAAATTTACCATTAAGACTAATTTTATTTTTAGACTGCGAAACAGCAACGCGGGAAGTTTTACTTCTCCCGGTTTGGGAAAGCACGTCTCGGTGGTGGTACCCGTGAACACGCGATAGTGTGATTCTGCCAGAAGTCTCGAAGGGCAAAACGCACGCTGCTCGTTTGTCCACGGCATTTTAACAAGTAAGAGAGGGTCGGCCGGAAACACTCCCACCACCCGCGCCTGTTCCTATCCCATCCGTTCTTACGACCTTCCTTACCTTCAAAACTCCAAAAATTTAACTTGGAGATAATTTGTCCCACTAAAACTTCTTATAATGTGGTGCAACAGTCTAGACATGAAGTATTTGTAACTAAGGTAGTTTTGTTTCTCCGCATTTAAAATCAAGGTAACTATCTTTTCCTAACTTGTAGTAGTACCACAACATATATTATTCCTCTTTATTTACGAACTATTTTTTGGTGTTCTCATACTTTTTTTTATATTTCGAAACAAATTCCTTACACATTTTTAACAATTTGTTTGCAAAGCTACTAAATATTAGGTAACAGCGTGCAACTAATTTGTAAAATTACAATAAAATTGAGCCGTCTTCTTCGAACACATTTCGTATTCGTAGGCATTTATTCCAATTGTTCTAATAGGTTTTGGTAAAATCTTTTAACAATTTAAAATATGTGCGAAACGTTTTTTTTGTAGAACCTGGCTGGGTGAAGGCACCTCGTTCATTGAAAGAGAAGTATTTTGTCGTTATCATACTTCTGCTACGCGTAAAACATAAATTTAAAATTTTAGAAAACTCCGACTGTAAGTTGATGAGAAGTTGGGTGTTCTGCAGATTCCAGATGATGCTGTAGCATCAGGTCAAGGTGACAATACTATTGTAATACAATTGAAATCACAGGACACTGAATTTCAAATCGATTAGAACAGTAGAAGTTGCCCACAACCCTTCAACAACTAGAAAAGATCTGATACCCATCAAACGGCTGAACAGATTCCCTTGAATCTTAGCTGACTCTCGATCAAGTCGCCTTTCAAACAAATAAAACTAAGTCAAAATCTCTTCATCCGTTTAGGATCTACGGTGTCACAGATAGACAGATACACACGTCCAACTTATAACACCCGTATTTTTGCGTCGTGGGTTAAAAATAGGGACAAGAGTGCTGTTTGGTCGTCGGTACAGTATGAATTGTCCCTACAACAATCTGTTCTTTAGAAGGAGCAACGAACATATTTGTTTTACAGAACACATTGTTACTTCATCTGACATAATGTTATAAGAACAAGCCAGATAGTTAAAGATGGTGACATTTCGAGAATTCAATGACCTGCATGTTAGAATCAAATATCCTATGCATACTGTTACGATTAGCAAGAGCCTCGCCTGGAGGACGGGCTAGCGACGACGGCAGTGCAATCAGGTCAGGGGTTGCACAAGACAAGGGCCTCAACGGTTCTCCCCACCTGCACTGAAGTGTGGCAATATAATGCAATGTAGCGGGGGAATCGGGGTCTGTCTCTTTCAAGCCTTTCAGCCATCACCACCTCGCCAGGATGGTCCTGGGTCAAGACCCACGACGTGCCGTCGATAGCCGACACAATCATCATCAGCCACCGGCATCATGCTAACGGTGTCCAAAGGGTCACCCGCCATAGAGCAGAACAACTTAAATATTTAAACCGCCGCTCCCCTCCAACCTAAATTATGTAGCACAACTATGTAGTATTTTGTAACTAAACTATGTAGAGTAAAGCCACAGTAATTATATTAACACATTTCACTTAACTGTAACCCTTGCCCTTAACTTAACCACATAACCAGTTTCAGTATAAAGTGCCCACCTCTGACCACAGCCACCCAACCACTATAAATCATGTGTAAAACCTAGTGAAAGAACAGATATACAACAGTGGTGGGGGCGCCGGGCCCTGTGTATTCGTTCATCGTCAGCTGTTTCACTGAGTAGCAGCTAGTGGACAAGTAGACGGGACTTGAGTATGCATAGGATATTTGATTCTAACATGCAGGTCATTGAATTCGCCAAATTTCGCCATCCCTACTGACAGTACTAACAGCCATTAGACTGTTGTTCCTATTTCAACAGAAGTAAGGTAACTATAACAGTACTTTTATTTCAGCGTGTTTGTTCCGATTTGTACTGTTACTAAAGACCGGAAAAATTCGTGGGTTCACTGACTTGTAGGTTAGACTCCAATAATATATGTATACACTCTAAATCTGAATTAGTGAATATTCACTGATTCACGCCGATGCATGGAGCAGTTTCAACAAATTGAATCAGTGTGAAACCACTGTGAAATCGGTGGCTATTCACTGATTCCGATAAAGAATGCCAACATTCCACAAGTTAATTAGTGAATGCCCACAAATTTTCCAACAATTTTTCACAGATTCAATAAGTGAAAATTGTTCTTTGAAAACAACTGGAAAAATCTGTGAATATTCACTGATTCAATTGTGAGATGTTGGCACTCTTGAAGGAAATCAGTGGATATTCACTAATTAAAATGTGACTATATTCACTGATTTAAATTATTTAAACTGCTCCATCCATTAGTGTGAATCAGTGAATAGTAACTAATTTATTTTTAAAGTGTACTCAAGCAGATAACAGCTACTCTTTGGCCGCTCGCCTACACACTGATATGTGTTTGCATTTAGTTACATTTTTAATTATTGGCTTAGCGACTTCTAGGTGGTGTCAAATATGTAAAGTGCCAGTTACGAATGTGACATGAACTTATAGATACTAGAATTCTAGCCTGTGCCTGAAAGAAAAAGCGAATTTTTCTGGTACCTAACTATTAGTTGAATAGTTTCATGCAGAAGACATCTAAGTCACAAAAGTAAAGAACAGGAAAAAAACAAACTCCTAAATTATTACACATTAAAACTTGCGGTAGTAAGAAAACAAAATGAAACACAGGTAGCGTATTTCAATATACGAATATTTGCACTTACGAATTAAAAAATGATTTATCGGCGATTTTTAATGTTCTATTTTATCAGTTTTCTGATGATCTCGTTCTAAAAAATTAAAACAAATTTTACTGTTTTCTTGCAAGTTGTCGCTTGAACAGTTTTAATTATGCCGAAATATTAAACTATTTAAAAAGTTTCCACTATTATTGTGGAGCATGATTTATAAACTACGCCGTTTCTATTTTTATTTTGAAGATGGCCGCCTTGTGGGCGGGGGGAGGGGGGCTGATACTATTACACTAACGTGAGTCTGCGGTGGGGATGAATAGACTAACACAACACTCAGTAATTAACCTGGATAGGCAGCATTATATTTTCACCTCCCAGGTCGGGAATGGAACTCGGGAACCCTTGTTCACCGTTCAGGAACTCTAACCTCTAAGCGGTCGGACTTAAACATTTATTTTATTTTTTAAATATTAAATACGCCAAAAGAAATCTTGACGGATTTTTTAAGTCAGTACGAAAAAAAATAAATCTAATAAATATCAATTAAAAATGTTGCTTTACATGAGTGTATATTTTGTCAATGTGAATATTTTCACGTGAAATAACTTCCGTCGCGATCAACTAATACGAATTTTTGGTGCCAGAGATAATGCGTTGGAAATACGTCAATCGGAGGGTTTTTCCCCTCGAAAAGTTCAGTAAAACTGTTGTCTGGAATAGCCTTTTTATTTATTTTTTATTCTAGCATTGAAAAAAAAAGACTAATTTAAATTAGTGTGTTTAATATAATTATGTATATTATGTTAAATACGTATTCGCGATGTCTATACTTCCAAGCTGAAGTGTAGTAGACCTAAGTTTTTTGAGGTACATGATAAACTAGTGCTGTATGGTAACATGATGAGACCTGGTGTTATTGTAAACATGAAGATACGAATGTCGTATTGGTTTTAGATAATAACGTCTTGAAACTTTATTAAACCTGAATAATTTTTCTAAAATAATTTCTTGTTTGACTGTATAAACTGTTTTAACTCAGTGTGTGAAAAGTCAACTATTTTTTGTAGGACATCCTAGAAAATGTGATTGCAGTTCAAACCCAAATTTATGGTGGTGTATTTTGTATGCGCCTATTTGCGGTGTGTTATAATAACAACACGCAGATGTGCATAGAGGTCGCATCACAAAGAATGCAAAGTGGGTGCAAAATTGCTGGAAATCTATGCCTGGTAATAACCTACTTACAAGTTCAACCAGCATCTCGTAACTCGAGTAAAACAAACGAACCCTTACCGGTGATTGTCAAAAGTTGAGGGCGTCCAGAGTGACCATTTATACATTTAAAAATAAATGCTTTACGAAAAGATGATGCACAGAAATGATGTATATGTAACCTAGGGACACGAAAAATTCGCGCTTTCTTTTGAACACAAGCTAGAATTCATACAATTATAAGTTCGTGTCACTTTCTCAATTGGCTCTCGCTTTATTTGACTCCTCCTGGAGAGCGTTGAGCCAATAATTTAGAAGGAAAAGGGTGATTCGGAATAAAGAGAGTACTCAGAAAAACTCTGCTAAAGTTCTATTTTCAGCCAATTCGTATCTTTCCACGCATAACTGCTAACGCCGGGAAATGTCTACCCTCTCTGGACACGTCACTTGATGTTTGCGCGTGCTATATAAGTTGTGCAGTTAGTATGAATCGACACAGTTTAGTAAAAAAAAAGTACTAATTACATATAATATAGCTATGTAGATTTCTGTTGGTATTGTTTCCGTATTGTTGTATTTAAATGGGAAAATATACGGAACTATATTGCGTATTTTCGGTGCCAACAATACTAGCTGTATGGCAACAATAGTTAATGTTAAATTGTATGCAGTAACGGCTAGTAATATTTTTCAAAATTTAAATTTTTAGTGCTCACTTAATCCCGAATGGTCTATAAATGGATGTCAATGGATGTCAAATTGTGTTGTTTCACCGTGACACCGAGCAGCTAATGTACCGCTGTCGTCTGCCAGAATACACATATGTTCTTCGAAACTAATATTTGTAAATCGTCTCTGAGCAAATACATAACCATAATCCATTCATACAAGGTGGAGGCTGCTCACGCTGTTTGGCAAAATACGGTGACATATAAGATTCATGAGATTTTCTGCTACATCTAATTATGGACGTCCAACAGTTTGTTCCTAGATTAAATGTGATGCTTAAGTAACTATCTACCCCACTCTGGTGTTTTACACTCTAAATCTGAATTAGTGAATATTCACTTATTCACCCCGATGGATGGAGCAGTTTCAACAAATTGAATCAGTGAGAAACCACTGTGAAATCGGTGAGTATTCACTGATTCCGATGAAGAGTGCCAACATTCCAGAAGTTAATTAGTGAATACCCACAGATTTTCCAGTAATTTTTCACTGATTCAATAACTGAAAACTGTTTTTTTAAACAACTGAAAAAAAACTGTGAATATTCACTGATTCACTTGTGAGGTGTCGGCACTCTTAAAGAAATAAATGAATATTCACTAATTAAAAAGTGTCTATTTTCACAGATTCAAATTGTTGAAACTGCTCCAGCTATCAGCGTGAATCAGTGAATATTCACTAATTCACATTTAGAGTGTACGCTTGTTTTATTTGAGTAAATTCGATATGATTATCGCCAAGGGTCTTTAGCCAGTTATTACAGGCCGTGGTCATACTAGATGTCTTAAGGGTGTTCAAGTGCGACAAAGTCATAATTTTATATTTATATGAAATAGTGTTAGTTTTGTAGACGATACTTGTGAGTGCAGTTTCCTCTTACGAAACAATTTTAGCTGGCGTAGTTTTCTCATAACAGTACGTCAAAGTCAACATTTGCATGTTCTGCTGCCATGTAAATAGTGAAAACCAATTGACATACGTACGTGAAATAATTCACAGTGAAATAACATAATATGGGCTACGTAATAAAACATTTGAAAAATTCCCCAAGGTATTATTGTATTTTAAAGAAATTGCTGAATTGGCAAACTTTTTATGTACTTTTGCATTTTTTAAAATTCAAAATATTACGTTGTGGGATTTGTAATGCCTTGCTGCATAACTCATGGGATGTTTTAAGTTCACAGGTAATTATTTTGTTTAAGTAGGTCAGTTGGTTTTCACTATTTGCATGGCAGTGAAACAAGCAAATTTTTACTTTGACACCCCGTTATAAGAAAACTATGAGAGCTAAATTTGATTCGTAAGAGTGAAATGTACTCACAAGTATCGTCTACAAAACTAACGAAATTTCACAAAAATATAAAATTATGATTTTATCGCACTTTAACACCCTTAGCTTGTTTGGTTAAGGCTATGTCTCAAATAGCCCAGAGAGTAATCTCTCGCACCCTTTTGACGTCATAGAGCGCTGTCCTAAATTCGAGGGAGAGTGGGCGAAAGGGAGAGCGAACCAGAGTGAGCGACGGTGCTCCCTCGCTGCACCCTCTCGCCCACTCTGCCGGAAGACATCTTTGTTTTCATTCAAAATCGAGAGAAATACGACGTCTCTGTACATGGCGTAGTTTTTTAAGTGTCAAGGGTATGGCTAGTTTTCCATGCAAGTAAAAATTATTTCATAAGTTTATGGAAATATACCCACTACTCTTCTTTTCTCACGCTAGGTTGGAGTGCTTCGAGTGTTGCAGTCTCAATTTTATTGATTGAAGAGTGAACCAGAGTGGGCGAGAGTGAGAGTGTAAAGTGACCCGGTCAACTTACATTCGGCAGCCATGTTTGATCATGTTGAAAGCTTAACATGTCTGCAAGGTTACACGACTAGACATAATAAACTCAATGAACTTACTAACCTCAACAAACTTGCAACCTTAAATCTACCATATTTAATTATTATAATATCTACACTCAACATTCGTTATTTTTTAATAATCATATTGCGTCTAACTGCAATGCTGCTGCTGTGTGTGTGTAAAATGGAGACAAATATTGTACAGTTAAAAATTAATAATGGTTTAACGAGTGCAAATTGTCGGGCCAAAAAATCAGCCCCGTTTGCGAAACAGATCGTTACTCCAAGCAGCCAATAGGAGAGAAGTATCGAAGATATGTATAGTTCGAAACTACATATGAAACAAATTTACTTTGAACGAGAAGAGACTATGGTCTGAACTCGTTCGTAGCTCGTGAAACCGCTCCATAAAACTAAACATGTTTAAGTGAAGTAGTTCCGTATCCAGTATGACCGCGGTCTAAGTTTAAGGTAAGCCTAATATAGGTCATTCGGGATAAAGTGAGCACTAAAAATTTAACCTTTGAAAAATATCACTAGCCGTTACTGTATATAATTCTACATTAACAATAGTTGCCTTACAGTTTGTATGGTTGGCAGCGAATTACTGTATGTATAGTTCCGTGCATTTTCCTACTTAAATAGTACAATATTGAAATAAATTCTTACTTAAATAAAACAGTATTTAAATAAAATCAACTGAAATCGACATATTTGTATTGTATACATTTAATTAATGTTTTTTATCTAACTATAAAGGTTCCTACAGACTGCAAAATGTATCTTACACGCGCAACGATAAAGTGGGGTGTCCAAAGATGCCGGACGTTTCCCTACGTTAGCCGTTACGCGCGAAAAGATACGATTTGGCTGAACATTGAACTTTTGCAGGGCTTTATTGAGTGCTAATTTTATCCCGAACCGCCTATACCAAATGCTATATAGACCACTACCGGACAGTTCTATGCTGATAGAGAGAAATGAGTGAAAAATACCCTAGCGGTATGAGGTGGAAAGATTGAATAAATTAATGTTATTACATTTCTGTAAACACAAACTTCTCTTTTTGTATGGTTTGCATACTACTGTTTTTATTTTGGTAGTTTATTTTCGGTTTTTGCAACTAAAACTAAATATTCGTTGAGGAAAGAAATTTGTTCTCCACGTTGTAATGTTGACATCGTAAACCTTTAATTAATAAAATGTAGTGCGCTGTTATCTGTTCGCTTGATGTGGAAACACAATCAGTGTTCTCCTAGGATTTGTTTGTATGGACATACTCCATTGCGAAATAAATGACTGTCACAAGAAAACTAAAAGTAAAAATAAGACAAGAAAACATAAAGAAGCAGAGTATGCTTTAGTCATCAAGATACATACACAACATGAAATTCCAAAACTGGAATCTGGTCAGATAAAACAAGGAACAAAACAGAAAATGAAAGAAATAACAAAAGTATAAAAAAACCTAAGTTGACATGCGACACAACAATGAGACGAAACAAAAACACAAACAGAATTACAGGAAAACGACACAACGATGAGACTAAGCAAAACACAAAAGTGTCGGACACAAACAGAAAAAACAACAAACAACACAAACGATGAGACGAAATAAAACACAGTAGTTTTCCAAAACAGTCAGAATGAAACCAATGGTTTTTCCAGTCTCCTCATCAGTCGCACTCGTGTTCTTGAACCCGTGTGTCTACCTGATGACGGGAACAGATTCCAGTTCCCGAAACGTCTAAAAGTTCATTCTGACTGTTTTGGAAAACTACTGTTTTATTTCGTCTCATCGTTTGTGTTGTTTGTTGTTTTTTCTGTTTGTGTCCGACACTTTTGTGTATTGCTTAGTCTCATCGTTGTGTCGTTTTGCTGTAATTCTGTTTGTGTTTTTGTTTCGTCTCATTGTTGTGTCGCATGTCAACTTAGGTTTTTTATATTTTTGTTATTTCTTTCATTTTCTGTTTTGTTCCTTGTTTTATCTGACCAGATTCCAGTTTTGGAATGTCATGTTGTGTATGTATCCTGATGACTAAAGCATACTCTGCTTATTTATGTTTTCTTGTCTTATTTTTACTTTTAGTTTTCTTGTGACAGTAATTTATTTCGCAATGGAGTATGTCCATACAAACAAATCCAGTCATGTACTCCCATTGCACAGTTCTTTCAAAGAGTGTTCTCCTAGTATTGCACAAGCGATCCGGTATTGATTTATAGTGTATTTGCTACTACCATATCTATAAATGAGAGTAATCCTATCATCGTGATTTAAGTACAGCCTCCCTACCTGCGCTTCAAATGCATTGCAGCGAGATACAACTGTTCTCGTTTTGACGAAACTGTTTAACACACATTATGTATGTATATCTACGAAAAGAAACACACTTCAAACTACGTCGCTATAGTTTTAAAAATTCGGTACGTTTATTAGAAACATTATTTTCCGGTCCCTCAAAACGGCCAAAAATGTCTTTTCAGACTGCCGTATCTGGAAAATTAACAATCGGATTAAAAAAACACAACTGTAGAAACAAGCGTTAGACTTTGAACTACGCTGGCCACAAATAAAATAATGTGGTCACCGATTGACGTCCCATAGGAAAAAGGATAATAGTACAGCATTGCATGCTATCTGAGTAGCTTGCGCGGAGAGGCGATAATGCACTTAACGTGGGTTAGTGGCACCCTTACTGCTCCTGCTTCACACACAAACACAGACAGCCTATCTAGAGAGGCCCTTTAAATTCAACTTTTTATAAATGCACATTTTCATAAATGCCACAGAAAATTTTAACTTAGTACACTGCAGTTATTTAACATAAATAAGTGACACTTTGTTTTATTTTACATAATTGTACTGTACTAAATGAAATATTTTCAGTGCTGTTTCTGTAACAGTTGCGTTTCTGAAAGGTTAAACTTACCATGCCTCGCCTATAGTTAAGTATGGAATTATGATAAAGTGTACTGTTTTTCTAGCTTGTGTCTGCGGAGTTCAAAAGGGAAATAAGGTTAAAATAAATTACGTCTCAATAGATTAATTCAACGACACAACTTTTTCTTTCAGAATGTTTTCTACTAAACACAATGCTTTTTACTATTTTTACGGAAAGAACATTTCAAAAATATACTATTGCCCACATTGTTTTTTTGTCAAATATAAATTCCTTAAATTATATTAAATGCGTTAGGAATCAAAAATAAAATGGAAAAGTGTCTCATTCAGGAATACCCTTACAGAAATGTTATGTTAAATAATTTTTTAATTATTATATTTAAGATTCATCTCATGATAAATACATTATCAACATTTATTTGTCATTAACTTATAGGACGCAAGCTTTGAAGCTAGAGTTATATGATACACAATTCCAAGTAGACTTGTTGTAAAATATTGCATCGTTTATTCGTTTGTTTATATATATATAGTTTGATTTTGGCTTATTTTCAAAACGATAACTGGTGGAAATTTGGGTGCGAAAATCTAAAAAACTATAACGTTAATTTATAAAAAAAATTGGTACAAGGTATGATATATTAGTAACGAAACTGTAGGGATTCTCCGAAATGAAAATAATGAGAGTTTAAAAAATTTTCAAAATCACTCTAAAACTACGGGACGTTATCGTAACTTTTCGTCGGCATCGAAACAAAGGTGGGACAAATTGTTCCGAGAAACAGTAACAAGCGAAACGGCCATGTCCCGTACTAATGACCCATCTCAGCATTCGCCTTGAGATATTTTGCAAAATCATTGGAAACCGAAATAAAAATCGCCGGAAAATGAATAGAACGCAGTTCCTCACGACTTCAAAATAAGTGTTGAAAAATTAATATCATACGCGTGCTTTACGTATCAGACCATGTTAATTGTAATCCGAGAGTATAACTGTAATGCACTGTAGCTTAAGGAAGGGAATTTTTGGGTGTTCGCAATAGAATGGGCATTTTTGAAGACAGTCCAAAAATTAACTAATTATTTTAATTCATTTTTTGTGTCATTATACATAATAATTTAAGTACGGCGAAATATGTACAGCAAGCTGTTTCCTTATGTAGTTGTGTTCATATAGTAAAATGCTTTATCAAATGCAAATCTACTGAAAACCCCAATTATTTTTAATTACTTTTAACGTAACTAGAAAACTAGCCACTTCTAAATCATTCTACACTCTTCTCCCCAGAAAAAATAACCCACCTCATTTCCTTGCGTTGTAGATACGCCCACGGGCTTGGATAACAGCTTGCGGCCTCGAAGAATACTCCAAATAAAAAAAAAATATATTGAAAATCCATTAGCTATATCGAACAATAACGTAGCAAAAAATAGCAATATCCGCGCGCAGTTCACTGCAGCCCGGCTGTTGAATGGGCCAGGGTGACTCGCAACGGAGTTGTTTGTTGGGGTGGGTCACACGTGCACCGTGACCTCGCCTTGACCCCGGCCGCCAGCAGTGACCTACTTCCCTCCGCCGTGACACCTCGACTGCCGCCCCTCCACCCACCTGTGGCCTGCCCCAGGGTCGTGACGTCAGTCTCCGCATACCCTTCCTCCGCCCACAAACCTGCCCCATTCTTCTCTTGGCGTGCCACGACTTTCACTCCCCGCCCTACTCTGTCGTACGGGTTTAAACGAAAAAGAAATTTATTTAAAGTATTACTGCACATATTTTGGAGGATGTGCGATTTTTGCGATTCGGAGTGTACAACTGTAGGGCCATGATTTGGTCGCGAAAAGATTTTTGCCCCACATTGTTTCAGTGTCTCACGTGCACATCGGTAGCTGTGTATCATGGTTATTGGCAGTGTGTCTTTGTTCAGACACGTTTCTCATTTCACTGCACCAATCAGAATAAGAATATTATGGCAAGTGAGAGTAAAATCATCCAACCACAGATAATATAGCAGAGCTGCAAACGTGTACATAACGTATTGAAACCAAATGTTTCAAAAATCTTTTCGCTATAAAATCGTGGCTATAACATTTAGAGATGATTTTATATCGCTAAAGTGTTTTGTGCCAACATACTCTTGAGAACGTTGCAGTTTTTTACATTGTGTATGATTCAGTGATATGATACAACATAACTGTCCGCAGTCCAATAACAGCTACCAAATATTACAACAGTGAGATTCTTATTGGCTCAGTCAAAGAGGGTAACAACTCCCTAGTCAAAAGTTCTCTCACCATGTGTGTTTGATCCGCACTATGAATGGCCAACTCACTTGGTAAGGGCATTCTGTATATTTATTGTACAGGTACCGAGACCAACTGTACACTCAAAAATAGCGACATTAATTAAAACAATGTGTTTTACTATTAATTGAAGTCGTATTATCCTATCTTTCGCAAAGCATCAGGAAAATTTGTTGGATCTGTGGGCGTTAACTTTATAAGTTTTGCAGATTTTGATTCAATGTCAGTTCAAATTTATGGTCTTAATAAATAAACCGAAGCTGCAGACGCTGTCTTAAGTATAGAGACACTGATAATTCGCCGGAAAAATTGAGTGGCAGGCCTCAATATAACAAGTCCATATCTGACTTGCTTCTTATTGGCTTGTTCCCATCCGACAGAACCAATGATAACTCTGGTGCGCCGCTACTGAATATTTGTCATTCGTAGGGCCCGGTAGTTTTCGCGGAAAAATTTTTGCAGCACTTTGTTTCAGTGCCTTACGTGCGCACCTGCATCTCTGCTTTGTGGTCAGTGATTGGATGCCGTAACATACAACGTCTGGAGGTTGAACCCGCAAATCACAGACGTGATGTGTCACAGTTATCCGCGTACTGATTTGCACAGTCAAATGAATAATGGCTCTGCACAAAAACGCTCTGCCAATAGCCATGAAGTTGAACTGCAGGTGTGCACGTAAGACTCTGAAACAAAGTGGGGCAAAAATCTTTTCGCGAAAACTACCGGGCCCTAGTCATTCGTCTTTAAGGCGTATGAAAAGTACAATGTCGAGCAAACGACTGGAATACTCAGTCATCAATCAGATCTGAACCACTCATCAAAATTCGATAAGATTTTTTGCCGAGTAGACATTTTATCAGCGGACGTTTATTTATATAGCACTATGCGGTATTATAATTTACTTTCGATATAAACAATTAAAAACAGTTTTTAGAGAAATAAGGGCTTGAAACCACAAATCTACAAAAATGGAAAAATTTAATTTTTTTCTAATTTTTCATTTTATAATGTCTAGGCCTCTATAGCAACCAAATTTTTAAAATACTCGTTTTTTTTTTTTTTTTTTCATTTGAAAATAATTTTAATATCCGTAAACTTCTCGCGCAGAGTAAAATTACTTTAAATTGAAAAAGGTGAATATTTTTTAATTAGGTTATTATATTATGTTAAATAAACGTCCGATAATATAATATCTTCTCGGCAATAAAGTCCCATCGAATTATGATGAGTAGTTTAGGTTTTATCGACGATTGTCGATAGAGTATTACAATCGTTCGCTCAGCACCTTATTTTCCATGCCCCTTATTTTAAGCTTATTCAAAAAATTAAATTAAATCACTGTTGAAAAATCTATTTATTTAAAAATAACTTTGTCTAATTTTGGTTTTATTTCAAATTGCTACAACGTGGGTTTGTAAATTTTTAAAACTATTAATTTAAAACCGTGCAAAAAGTGAAACTGTAAATTATGGCCCACTACACGGAGTATTTTGATGCAAGAAAAGTGCGGCCTGAGAAGTCAGCAAACGAATATGCTTGTAAACATGTCCAACACGAATCCAGGTGTCCTTAATTTGATGGATGATGCCCGTCTGGAAATTGTTCATCGTGCATCGTTATACACATACATCGTTCCACATGACTTCGGTAATTTCTGACTATTCTGAAAACACATACTTTTTCTTTATACCAGTCAAGTTTTTGTTTATTTGGTCCTGAAAATGTCAGACGACATAGCAAAAAATTTACAAGTAGTGCGTATTGAGAGGGTTAAACACCGGATGTAAATTTCCGCGTCTGATGCGCTGAGAAAGTGAAGCGATAAGATACAGCTTTCCGCACACGATGGTAACAGCATCGCTTATATTAGCGGCGTGCCCAACTGGCGTGCAGAATATATCGGTGTTACTCATTTTCGTATGCGACTTAAAGCGGCGACCGTTCAGTTTTATTTGTGGAAAGTTTGTAGTAAAGTCAAACGCATGCTTCCAACGTTGTGTTTTATGAATCCGCGTGTTATTTTTCCAGTTACAGCTGTCTTAAAAAAACAGCCTTTTTTTGTCATTTTGAGGGGCCCCGAAGATATGTTTGAAATAAATATGTTGTATTTTTAAAATGATAGAAGCTAAGTTTTACCGCGTGTTCTTTTCATAGATAAACACACGGTGAATAAGTGTAACTGTGTTGCGTAGAAAATAATAGGCAGGCATGTTACAACACCGTTCATGCAAGCGTTAGGTGCATAAGCCTCTACACAGCAAGTGCCCATGAAACTGCAACAAAACTCCCTACCGAGCGAGGTGGTACACGGTGGGCCAGGGTTTAGTGCCTGGCGCCTACCATTCCGATTTTAGATTTCTATGACTTCCCGAAATCGCCCCAGGCTAATACTGGGATGGTTTCGTAATGTTTAGGCCATGGCCAATTCCTTCTCTAGATCCTGTCCTTGGGTAAAGTTGTATGTCACCGTCTGCAATGACTTTGCTGTTGACTAGACGTCAAGCTCAGCCAAAATAAAATAATCAAGTGTCTTATACAATGCCGGAACCGTTGTCGGTAGTTCTCGATCGTCTTACATTATAAGTGAATCAATACTGTTTCCACACACAAAAGATTTTCAAAGAATACGATAACCAAGTAAGTGGCTCACACTCATTCCAAAGAGAATATTGCCGGGAATGATCCAGTCAACGTATGAACCAACGATGTAGGATGTGATATTGTATGTTGACTAAAAACTGCATTGTGTGTACTGTAAGTGAAAAACAAGTATCTTCTTTTATCTTGCTTGGTTTGGTTTTTGCTAGCTTTTCTTATCAGCAAGGTATTTCTCTCTCGCATGTACACGGGTGCCCGGAGCAGTTTTGCATAGATTCTCAGAGGCGACCTTGAACTCTAAAAGCTCGTATCAAATACCGCCTTTACACACCGATCCAAGTGTGAAACAGCGTGCAAGATTTCCGTCGAACCGTTTCCAATATTTGACCATACAATTTCATTGGTAATATGTAGCAAATTTCAGAGCACAATTCTGTCGTATGTGAGTTTCGCATATGTCCTGTTAGTACATTTCAGAAGTACGGAATCATGAAAAAGTCAGTTTTTGGCTAAGAAGGAAGGCTATGCTGTTTTTAATGGGAATGAGGTCTTAAAGATTACATTTCGTACTTGTTCAAAGTGTGTTTTATTTTCGTACATCGGTGAAATGGACACACGTCGAATAGTTTCATAAAAAAAGTATTTTCCAACCCATTACAACGAAAAATGAGAACGAGCTCTATGGGCGACGGCGTGCCCACGAATGAAACACCTCACTGTATTTTTCTGGTAGAACGTGTGTAGTAAAGTTCATTGCAGTATTATATGCACATCTGAGTTTCGCAATATATCCGGTCAGTACATTTTGAGGTAGGGATGAAGTCGTGTTTATTTATTTGTGTTGGAAGGCTCCTAAACGGTTTATCTAATATGCGTGTTGTCATGACTGTAGCAACCCAAATTCGTCTGAAGTCTGTTTAAGTGCGATTTTCTCTCTCGTATGTTGCCAAAATGGACGCGTATGTAATGGTTTCATATATATATATATATATATATATATATATATATATATATATATATATATATATATATATATATATATTACATTTTCTTAAGAAATTTGCTACGCATTCGAAACGCGCTGCAGGCTGTGACTAGGTCGTCAAACGATGTCCAGATATTTGACAGACAAACGTTTATTATATAAATTATATGAAGTATTTGTCGGTATTGTGTTTTCTGAGGATATTTACTGTAGATGTCCCGTTACCTATACAGTAAAAAAATTGACGTTTACAAGGAAAATCTTGTAAACTAATATCAGAATATTATCAGTTATGTAATAATAGTGAGGTGTCAGAAACCTTTTGAAGTGGTTATAAAAATTGTGAACACCTTTGGGAACTAATAAAACAAATGTTAATGAATAAATGTTTTGATTTGAAGCAAAATGAGCCCAGGAGACCTGTTACATTTTATAAAATATTTCGTAATTTAACAAAAAAATTGTTGTTAAGTAAACAAGCTATTAGCTGTTAATATACAAAATTTGTTTGTAAATTTACAGAAATGTATGTAAATATACAAAGAAATTTGTAAAAGTACAAAATTTTTGTTTCTGTGTACCGAAACTCGCAACAACACACGATATGATATGATAACCTCAAAACCGTATAGGTTACGTAATAGGCCTCTGGCACGAAAGCTGGCTGTTATTGGTAGTTGGTGTGGGTGACAGTTGAAGGACCAATTACCGAATTCGGGAAGGCATAACTGCCTGTTGGTTGATGGAGTTGGTGTTGCAGTGATTGGTTGGTCGTAGAACATTTCAACTCTCATTTTCCGGTGGTTGCTGGTGAGGTACTTGAGTTTTAAAATATTGAATATTTTAACAAAAGCAATAAAATTTCAGTTTGTGGATAAGTTATGTTTAATTTTATCATAAAACATTAATAATCATCAATTTGTTTCTTTTTTTTCCCCTCTAAACAAAATGTAACACTGAAATTCAGTTCAGAAATGTTTTACCAGCTTAAATTAGTTCAGCTAACTATATCTTAACTAAGTGATATACAACCATGAATTGTGCCAACCCACGCTTCCTACACATAAACAAAACTAACAATAACCGTCAATTGGGCAGCAGGCCTTAGTCGCAGGCACTAACCTTGTTGTCACATCAAAGGTAAAGTTAATTAAAAATCAATAATGGGTAGAAATCCTATACCAATGCACATACGACGCAACGGTAACACGATGGAGTCGCATTCGTGAGGACTATGCCTCGATCCACGCCTCCGGCCGTCCTGGTTTTGGTTTTAAATCGTTTCCCGAAATCGCACCGGACGAATACACCGATGGTTCCTTAAGGACGTTGCACCCGTAAAAATTCAAAATGTTATATTTGTGCCAAACATTGTTCAACTTTTATACATCAGACAACATGTCATTTCCCCGAGTAAAAAAAAAATTAGGGCCAATAGTTTTAGCATTATCTCCTATCAAAGTCACAAAATGGCATTTGCGGTGTAGCCAAAATAATAAAAAATAATTAACTTGCAAAAACAAGATAATTCATATCGATACTTAATGATATGAACTACTTCAAGACACTTTTGTAAACACAAAGCGATATATTTTTGTATTTTTTAAAAATTGATGAAAATGAGTAAATTTTTGCATAACTTTGACTTTCGGCTACTACTGAAATATTGAAAACTAACTTTTGTCAAACATGTCATGAAATGCATTGATACACTGACTTTCAGTTCCCGTAATTTTGAATTCATTAGTTAATTACTTTTTTTGATTTTGGCTGCACCGTAATGGCCATTTCGTGACTTTGATGAGTGAATTTGCAAAAACTATTGGGCCTAATTTTTTTATTTGGGGAAATGACGTGTTATCTGATGTGCAAAAGTTGAAAGGTGTTTGGCAAAAAATATAAAAAAATTAAATTTTACATTTCTAACGCCCTTAAGGGCGCGGTGACCTCAGTTTTCAACGTCTTTATTTATTTTTATATTTGTACCAGATATTTTTTTCTTATTTTATACATAAATTGTGATTAAATCTTCCTCTTAGGAAATTTTTGTATCTCTAACAGTTTTTGCGTAATGAGTCGTAAACGTCAAAATTTGCACTTTACGGTTTTAAGTACGCCACTAAAACCAACTGACATACCAAATCGACAAAATCCACAGTGTATAACAATGTTGTAGGCTATGATTGGACATATAAAAAAATACATATTTTGTATTAAAAAAAAATGTTGATATTTTTTTTTAACTTTTATTTCAAAATTCAGCATTTTTTTATTCAATGCTGAAGTATTTTATGTTTTGTTTTTATATATGTCAAATAATAGTCTACAACATTTTTATACACTGTGAATTTTGTGGGTTTGGTATGTCAGTTGGTTTTAGTGGCGTACTTAAAACCGTAAAGTGTAAATTTTGACGTTTACGACTCATTACGCAAAAATTATCACAGATACAAAAGTTTCCTAAAAGAAAGATTTTATTACAATTTATGTCTAAAATAAGAAAAAAATGTCTAGTACAAATATGAAAATAAATAAAGAAGTTGATAACTGAGGTGAACCGCGCCGTTAACAAAGGCCATAGCCGACTTCTCTCCCAGCTCATGTAATTGTATCAAGTTGTGTATCGCCGGATCTAATGAACTCGCTGTCTACAAGACGTAAGACCACACATTTTCAAAAATTCTGGTGTGGTATTGTCAGTGGCACCCTGGTGCGGTGTCGTAAGGTCATAGCACGAGGAACGTATTTCGCATAAACTCCAAAGAAAGAAATCTATTGGAATAATATCCGGAAATCTCGAAGACCAAGTAAGTAGATCATCTCTGCCAATTCATCCGTTTGGGGAAGTTTCGCTAAGATAACGGCCTGCATGAAGTGACATGTCTACTGGAGTGCCGTCAAAACCATCATAAATGTTACTCCAGTTTACTAAGTGACTTTGCAGACATGTTTCTAGCTGCCCCAATTTAGCTAGCAATCCGAGGCACAGAAATGTCGAGTTATTCATCCGAGAGCTCCTGCTGAATTATTTCTGTGCAATTGATGTAACTGAATCAGAATTTTCAAGCCGTATAAAAGGAGCAAGCCTAAATATTTAATTTGATTATCTACATCCTATTTTGCATTATATGATACTGTTGACTAAACTCTTTAACATATCTAAATGCACTGTACTCATTATGGTAATTGTAGAACTGTTTCGTATTCTGTCTTGTTCGTAGTACATGCAGTGTGTGTTCGAATCTAAAAGCATATTCTTCAACTGTCCCAGTTTCTCATGTTTATTACGTGAGTTAAGTACGGAGGATGGAGGTTTAAAAACCATCAGAAAAACAGCTCTTCGCAATCCACTACTCTTAGTATGGCTTAGCAACACTGCTGTATTATAAATGTATTATATTGTGGGTCTTCCTAAATACCATTCAGAACACGTTCTGCCTTAACAGTTCTAAGTGAAATATTCGTTTATATTTCTTTTCTCATATGACTAAAACATCCATTTCTCTTTTGTGTAAACAAATTTCAAATATTTCCTTAAACAGACTTTTGTGTGCTCAATGTTGCGATTGTACCACAACTAAACCCTTGAAAATTCGTAACTAAATTAAAAATTTCCTCTTATAGTTTACTCACAAAATACCGTTTTTAACCCCCGACAATATGGAGAGATGTTACAAGTTTTATGACAACTATGTCAGTCTGCTCCGTAGTTTCCAAACGGATGGACCGATTTCATTTTTTTTTTTTTTTTTTTTTTTTTTATAACTGTCAACTAGTTTCATCGAGATGTTTCTTAGCTGAATTCGTTGAAAATCTGTGCAGCTGTTCTAAAGTTATGGGCGCTTTTGCAAATTTATGTGAGAATTCCACAGACATATAATGAAATACTTATTATTATTTTATATTTTACTTCTTTGTGATGTAGCTGATAACAAAAATTTATATATTCAACAGAACTGTTAGTACAAAAAGCAGCAATATGGTATATGTTTGTAAATCCGATGGTCCTGCAATAATAAAGTAACCTGGGCATGATGCTGCGCACATTATGTATTATAATATTGTTAAGTGTATTAGTAATAATGTTATCAATTGCCTATTACAATTTCAAAATTCATACAACAACAAATACTTTTATAGTTTTTCAAGTGTATTAAATACAAAAATATTAAATTTTTTCTGATATTTACAGAAATTATACGAGCAATAAAGTTTTAAAAGCTGCAAATAAAACTCCACATAAATCGTTCCCTTAAAAAGTAAAAAATAATAACTTCAAATTATTGTTGACCTTTAAAAGCGTCAGAGGATCACTCAGTAAAAAAAATGGGTACTTAAAATTAAGGTAATGAAAACGGATTAAGAAACAACAAGATTAGACCCACAAAATGACTTATCTACCCAAAATTATAAATTCAATGTAGTTTAAGGTTCCAGCTTATTTTTTTGGAAATGTACGCAGGTTACTAATTTTGTTTCAAGTCTGCTAATTTCAACTACATATCTTGTTTACTTAATGGTCTTCCGACGCATTTAAGAATCAACAATATTTGCAACTATTATTTTTGCTGATTACGAAAACGTATTATGTGTCGGTGATTTTTAAAAAATATTATTTAAGTGTTATTTGTATCGTATTTTTTATAATTAATACTTCTAAGATTATTGTTGATGAACGGTAATACTTTAAAACGTAGATTTTCCAAGAAAATTTGCAACTTTAAGACAGTTGTCTGCTATTGTTAGATTTCATTAAGTAATTCATATCTTGTCTGACGTGTTTGTCACACAGTACAGTAAGAGCTTTAAGTAGAACTTTTAGTCTGCTTTTCTTTCATGAAATGAACACACAAATATTTGCATAGAGTTTTAGTAAATTCGATAATTACAACAAATTACTTTCAAAGTGATTATATGGCTTCACCAATTGTATCCTCTAAGATATGTTGTCATAATTATTCGGTTTATGTTATGTGACAGAAAATTAAGAACATACACATTCATTTATTAAATTTTACTTTGCGAAAAGTACCATGCATTCTCAATTTTTTTTAGTATCGCGCATTTAAAAACAAATAATTTGGCCTACGAATGTTTATTTTTCATTGGTTACTACTTACTTTATTTCAAACAAGCAATTGATAAGTGTCACGTGTTTTAAAGCAATTTTATGTTTTTTTTTTTTTTTTTTTTTTTTTTTTTTTTTTTTTTTTTTTTTTTTTTTT
>PNEQ01003255.1:43795-61062 GCA_003012365.1 Medauroidea extradentata
GTGAAGTTGCTTCTGCAGGCGCATGGCGAAGGTCGGACGTCACTTGATGGGTAGCCCTTAACTTAGTAATGTCTAGGAGGAGTGAAGTTGCTTCTGCCGGCGCATGGCGAAGGTCGGACGTCACTTGATGGGTAGCCCTTAACTTAGTAATGTCTAGGAGGAGTGAAGTTGCTTCTGCAGGCGCATGGCGAAGGTCGGACGTCGTCTGATGGCGAGCCACACCTCGGTCGGCGTGGTGACCAACGGGACACGTGGGTCGAACTTCAGTGGTGTCGATGTCTTCTCGCACGTCACGAACTGGTACCTGTATAGCAGCGCAGCCAGACACGACTTTACCTGCATCCGGCCAAACCTCAGTCCTGCGACAACAATACACAGAACAAATGAAGGAAGGCCGTAGGGGCGGGGGTGAGTGAGAGATTTTGGAAGATGTCACCTGTTTTGTTGAAGTTATCCGTTTTATTTTAATAAATTAACGGTAATGAGAACTATCAGCAACGTCTCTTAATAGAAACATTACATTTTATGATTAGGTGCAAATTAGTGTGTATTCAATTAGTACTAAGAGGGATTTTGTCTAAATGAAATTGTGAGAGATAATCGTTACCTAAAATTTTGAATTAGCATAACTATTTCATAACTACACTTTAATACTTCGAATACAATTTGCGTAGTGAAAGGTAATAATACTATCTAAGTCTCTCCTAAAATATTTCATAATAAATATTGCCGAACTCGGAGTCAGGAAGAAATTAAGCAAAATGCAGCATGATTAGTATCACGGGCTCGTGAAGCCATGATCCATGAATTCTACTGTTTTCACGATAGTTATTTTTTTTTGTTCCTAAACGAGAGCATATATCGCAAAACTATTCCAGAGTTTATTTTAGATTGATTTTACTAAGTAGTCTTATTTTTTTCTAAACAAATATTATTTATATTTGGCTAATTATTTCATCAATAAAAATTGCATTTTTGGCATAATTAGCTGAAATCATTGCGTACTTTGTCTTGAAAATATTAGCTAACATAGTACACACCGTGTTTAACAAAACTGTGCAACAGATTTTCGATATCTGGTCTTAAAAAATAAATATCGCAAAAGCAGTATAAATTATGGAACATGGCCTTAACATCGAGGTCTTCAGCGCTGGTGACTGGTGACACGAAAGGAGTATGGAGCAGCGCCGAAATGAAGGGACGTGGGAAACGGGATATCGCAGAGAAAACCCGCCGACCAACGGTATCATCCGGCAAGATTCCCAAATGTGAAAATCCGTTTTTAAACCACCCACTTAGGTATGTCTATAATCAAAACTCCAGCTTAGGCATAGGTCTCAAGGATTCCTTGATGTGGATGGTCCGAGATTCTCTTGGGTGGTCCTTTGAGACTCAGTGCGCTGGTTCGCCACCGGCGGAACAGCTGCGATCGCCCTTACGATGGCCGTCTTGGTAAATGTATTTCGCCGGTTCGAGGCCCAGAAGTGTGGAAGCTTTAAGGACGAGTCAACACACGAGTCGCGTCTGACCCTAGCCTCTAGACTCAAGTCACTAAACTGGCGTGCAGTTTTCTCGCCGACAGCGTGCCTATACGAGACTTTCAGTGATGACCCTAGTATTTTATGACGTTTTATTAAAGACGAAGGTGTATTGTACACGCCTGTACATTTTAAAACGTTCTACGCCAATATTTACCTACCTAAAAAAAGACCGCGAAAACTCTTATTTTCACCATTTTCGGCAGCTATAAAATATGCTTTGATTACTAGTGGTGAATCTAACATGTGTATACACATGTGTAATGTTCTTTAAATGCTATTCCTAAAGATACATCACTCATGTGCGACGGCTAGTTTTCGAACTATCTGCTAACGGCCGAAACTCTGCACAACGCTCGGCTGCCTGGACCTAAATACGTGGGAAGACTGGAAGCTGTCAGTGTTCTTAACACTGTTGCCTGGTTGACCTGCTTTAACCGTTTGTTGTGCGGGTAGTATTTCGTGTAGGTGTCCACACTGCACAGCTATAATCATTGCACTCTACCACTCCGTGAGCTATCTAGGAGTAAGCCGGAAGTGGTGGGTGGAGGGAGGGAAGATGAGGACTTGAATAAGTATCGGTGTCGGTGGAATTTTGTCAGACGGCTTGTCTTAAAAGAAAATTTAGAAAAGCTCAAGGGCACATGCCTCCTTCCTCCTCCTTCACATATCACATTCGTGCATCCTCAGGGAATTATATTACTGCTTATCTCTTCGCTCACTTTGACAGAGTCGGTACCTGGCTCCCTTGCGCCTAGTAGACGGCCATCTTCACAGCGATGTTATGTTAAGCTCTCCTGTACATTTTGCCCCTGCATCAAATATTTTTTCACCAATATTTTTGAGGTTCGTAATTAAAATAGATATATGCCACCATGGACTTATTTGTGTATAAAAACGCATGCTTATTGCCTGCTGAAGCCTTTCGTAACAAAAATGTGCAGTCTGATTTCTGAAACATTTTGAAAGTTTAAAAAAATTATGAAAATAAGTAAAAAGCAAATTAATAAATGTTGTTCTGGGCAGTGATTCAGAACAACATTTCTCACAAATTGCTTTTTTTTTTTTTTTTTTTAAGAATTTCTCTTTAAAACTGGATTCTCCAAATGCAATTTCATTAGCATTTGTTTCCGTGTACCAAATTCTCACATATGTCAAACCAGGCAACACTCTTATGATGGAACATTGGTCTGGCCCACCTAATGATAGGACTCGTCACGGTGTGGTTTCGTAGAGGTTGTATAGGCCTCAGCATCGTACAGGTGGTTCCTGGTAGCTAACCAACATTGCATTGCTAACAGGCGAGAGAGTAACCTCACCCCTTCACTGAGATTTGAAAGAGCTTATCTCTTTCTGATGAAGTAAACAACTACTCTCATTGGCTATAGGCATGTTCCTCCTGGTGTATCCTCGGGTTCAGGTACAAGAGGACAGGTTTGCCAATACTCTGCCTGGAGATATTCTGAAAACATGTTCTCATCACATAGATAAAATATAAATCATTTGTTAAAATGGTATCGTGGAAAAGGGCATTACAAATGCTCAAGGGCCAACAAACTTCGAGGGACTCCTGACTGAATAATACCACAGTTCTATTTTACTTTTTGTTCTCTTAATGATTCTGGCGGCTTTACAAAAACATTTATTCAAGCACGACGAGCATGGTATTTATTTTTCTTTGAAAGGTATCCTTTAGGTAAAGACTGGCAATGGGTGAACGCCATTGCTCGTAGATGCGTCTAGCATGTGGAGTGAGTGAGTAAGATTACAATACAGGGTGTGATTATTATACAGTCGTTTCTGAACATCTAATATAATCATATGTATGCTGCGTATGATAAAGTGAGCACTGCTTAAATTTTTCTTTCAACCATTTTGCAATCATCTTTACTATTTTTAATTCGAAAACTTCATTGAAGCTTGAAACCAGTGTAAGCGTTTTACCACTCTCAAAACGCAACATCTATGGCCCCAAGAAAAAACATTTTTTGACATTATATGTGTTGGAGAGTTCGCAATTTAAAGTGAACAGATTGTATAAGCAGTCTTACGTACAAATAAGGAGAGGAAAGTTAATATGAACGTAGTTATGCAATAGGGAACCAAGCGTTATTCAAAACTATGGTGTAGTCTGTACACTTTAAACAGAGCACTCCCCAACATCTTTAATAACCAAAACTGCATTTTATTTGGGCCAAATATATTGAGTTTTGAGATTGGTGAAACGTTTACAATGCTTTATTTTTGTTCCAGGGAAGTTTCAGGTCAAAAATGTTAAAGATGATTGCATGACAGCTGAAAGAAAAATTTAAGCAGTTCTCATTTTACCGTGAACAGTCTATAGTTGTTTACTTATTGCATAACTATGTCCATATGTTTATTACCTATGCATATCCGGGGTCCCTCGCCGAAAGGCAGGTAGGTGAAGTGCGGGATACTGGAGACCCTGTGCTCGCTGAAGCGCTCAGGGTCGAAGGTCTCTGGGTTGGGGAAGTACTTGGGGTCGTGGTGTAGTCCATGGACGGGTATGATGACCATGGTCCTCTTGTCTATGTGCACGTTGGTGCCTGGTATGGTGTAAGGCTTGGTGCAGGACCTGCCTAGCACGCTGCCTGGCGGGTACATGCGCAGTGTCTCTGCAACAATCGGCCTTAAGGGGTATGGATAGGTACTATGTCGAGTGTACTATTGGAATACTCAACCGTCAATAAAATATGAAGTACTAATCAATATTCGATTAGGTTTTTTTTTTGCCGAGTAGATATTTTATCAGCGGACGTTTATTTATACAGTACTATGCAATAGTGAGCTTTACTATAAATTAAAACAAATTAAAATCTGTTTTTAGAAAAATAAGGGCTGGAAACCAAAAAATTTTAAAAAATGGAAAAACTGTAATTTTTATAATTTATAATGTGATAATACCTAGGACTCTATAATAACTTAATTTCAAAAATACTCGCGTATTGATGTGAAAATAAGTTTCCTATCTGCAAATCCTTTCGCGACAGGTCTAAGAATATTGAAATTAGATTAAATCTTGGTATATAATTTTCGTGGTCATAAACGTTTAAAGTTATTTAGAATTCAATACCAAACGCAATACATTTTTCACTATAAGTAAGCCAAAATGAATTTTAAAAATTTGTGAATAAATGACGCCAGCCCTTCAAATCAATATTTGGAAACCAGAAAACAAAATTTTATAACATAACTACTATACTGAAAAAATATTTTGTGGCAGTTACAAAATATTTTGGGGCTAGTTACCATGCAAAATTTATTTTGTGGTCACCTCAAAACATTTTGTTGACATCACTAAAATATTGAGGCCACCACAAAGACATTTTGTTGACATTACTAAAATACTTTGGTCACCACAAAAACATTTTGTTGACACCACTAAAATACTGTATTCACAACAACAAAATTTTGTTGACACCACTAAAATATTGTGGTCACCACAAAAAACATTTTTGACACCACTAAAATATTGTGGTCACCACAAAAAAAAATTTCGTTGACACCACTAAAATATTGTGATCACCACAAAAACATTTTGTTGACACCACTAAAATATTGGGGCTACCACAAAATTATTTTGTGGTTATTTCACAAAAATTTGCAGGGAAGACTTCATATATTTTTTTTTTCAGTTAAATGTCATTATCATGGGACTTATTTAAAATTGAGCTCGTGCTATATCAGAACAGTTGTGTTACATAATTTTCGGATTACCAGTTCAGTTGCAAGCATTAAAACGAAAACGTCTACTCAAAGATGACTAGTTGTTTTCTTATTAGAGATTTGCTGTCATGCACTATCCTACTGCTTTCCGTGCATGTTAATACCAAAGTGAACTGGCATTCTTGGATGGCTAACTCGACCTTCCTATCTGTTGAAATATTTAAGTTTTCGTCAAATAACAACACGTGATTTGAAAGTAGCTGTGATCTTTTCACTGGACATAAATTTTCGTTAGTATACATGCCGTTTAGTACAATCAGGTCACGATTTTTTCATATAGGCCCTACGTGGAGCACTACGTTCTACACACGTATTTACGTATATACAGTTAAAATAATTTTTTGTGATGTTTCCTCAATCCTGGTTAAATAAAACGTTTAATTCCCTGCAGTATTCAGTTTATAAAATGTAACTTATAATTCATATTCTACTAAAACTATGACCGAGTGTTTTTTAATCCTGTCAATCATAATATTTGTCAAGAAATTTTATGTAAAATTGGTTTGTTTGAACGAGTTACCTTAAATTCATTCCATATAAATAAAAATAATTTTTACATTAAACTCCACTTAATATTCGTGGTTGTAGGCATATTAAGGGTTCTTTCAAGGTAAAGCTCTGTGATTGGTCAGTTTAACAACCCCTTAGCGATGTCAACGAAACAAGCGGCATAAATTGTTCCTGTTCCAAACTTTTAGTATAGATCTTTATAGGACGTGGTATAATTAACATTACTCTAGGTACATTGCAGTTAAAACATGCGGCTAATTCATAAAAGCTCTTAAGGGCGCGGCTACCACAATTTTCATCACCATGTTTTTGTTTTTATATTTGCACCAGATATTTCTTTCTTATTTTAGACACAAAATGTGACTAAATTTGGCTCATATAAAATTTTTTATCTTCCATAGTTTTCTCGTAATGGCTTGTAAAAATCGAAATTTGCATGTTTCAGTTTTATGGACGCCACCAAAAAGACTCACTTACCAAACTGGAAAAAAAAAAAAAAAAAAATCACTGTGAATAAAGATGTTGTAGGCTACAAATGCAGCTATGTTAAACCACAAAATAAAACAATTTGTAGTTTTTTTTATTTTAATTTTTTGGTCAAATTTTATTTTAAATTTCAGCATTTTTGTTTAAGCACAAAAAAAATATTCTTTGTTTTTGTGTACGTGACATTGTAGCCTGCGACGTCTTAATCCACTGTGAATTTTTTCAGTTGTTTATGTCAGATGGTTTTAGTGTAGTCCTTAAAACGGAAACATGCAAATTTTGAATTTAACACGCTATTACGCGAAAAGTAAGAGAGAAATAAAATTAATAAGAGCCAAATTTAGTAACATTTTGTGATTAAAATAAGAAAAAAAATATCTGGTAAAATAATATATTAAAAACAAGGTGATGAACATTGCGGTAGACCGCGCCATTAACGAGGCAACAAGACGTTTATTTGCAAATAGCATATAACAACCATTAGGCATACCCGTACAGCGACAAGTTCTCATTTTAAGTTTCATATGTGTATTAAAAGTGAGTAAGCGTGGCTAAATTTGACCTATTCAGAGCTAGTTTTATTGTTTTCATTTACTTATGATAAATCACAACACCATGAGCAACGGTTTCTATTATCTTAGACTTCCAGCTTATGTACAGTAGAACTTTGGTACGCTAGTGGGCGGAGATTAAAACCTGAGAAATCGACCTTGGGTAGCAATTATCTGCTCTAATCGAGACGGTACTTTTGCTGCTATTATCTTTTGAAGCCCAGAGTGACCTTTGGTCAAATACTACTGAGAACAGTACCGGACAGCTCTATACTGATTACAGAAAGAGAGACGAAAAATAACCTAGTAGCATGGATTTAAACTATTCAATAAATTATTAATGTCATAGCTTTCATTTTAACATAAATATTCTTTTGCTCATATGTTTGTCGAAATCTGTTGTTTTATTAATTTTTGTTTCAGTCGTTGCAATGAAAACTGGTTATTTGTGAGAAAAAAACTTTTTTGTTCATCTTATTATGTTGGCAGCACAGATCTGATATGAATAAAATTCTTTCTGTCATTTTTTTTTTTACTTAAGGTGAAAACATAATGTTCTCGCAAGCACAAGCTGTCCGGTATTGGTTCATTGTGTGTTTGCTTTAGCTGCGATTATTCGTTGAATTCAGAAGACCACATCACGCTTGCGGCTACGCGCCGTGCCGATACAACGAACGACATCCGCGAAAACAAAGCATCTCTTGAACTTTGCGAGAGAGAATGCCTCTTGCACGGTGAATGTGTGCAAATGGATTAACGGATCGCGTGGCGCAATAAAACTGTTGAGTTTACGATGCCACGGAGACTCGCAAACATCCGCCACAAGCAAGAGTTGCCTAAACTTGCCAAAATTCTGATACCGCACGTTAAGGGTATTCAAGTGCGATAAAATCGTAATTTTATATTTTTATGAAATATTGTTAGTTATGTAAACGACACTTGTGAGTACATTTTACTCTTACGAAACTATTTTAACTCTCATAGTTTTCTCATAACGGAGTGTCATACTCAAAATTTGCTTGTTACGTAGTCATGCAAATAATAAAAACCAACTGACCTACTTAAACAAAATAGTTCACTGTGAACTTACATCCTACGAGCAATGCAATAAGACATTAAAAAACCCACAACGTAAAGTTTTGAATTTTAAAAAAATCGCAAAAGTACAAAAAAACTAGTTGCAAATTCAACACTTTTTTTAAAATACTAAAACAGTTCACGGTATTTTTTAAACGTTTTATTACGTAACCCATAGTATGTTATTACACTGTGAATTATTGCGTGGCAACAGTACAAACAAATTTTGACTTTGACGCACAGTTATGAGAAAACTATGACGGCTAAAATTGTTTCGTAGGAGGAAACTGCACTCACAGGTATAATTTTCTAACCTAACACTATTTCATATAAATAGGAAATTATGACTTCATCGCTCTTCCAACACCCTTAAGGTTTATTTCAGATTGTAAATATTGTCTTAAATAATAACCAATAAAATTTGTAAAATGTATATTTTTAATTCGTAATTTTTATGTGTAAAATATAAGCTGCTCACAGTAAAATTAGCATTTTGCATACCGTTTTATCAGTAATACTTGTCTTAAAAATTTATAGTTATTTTAGCGGCGTGCAAAAGGGTTTGCTGAGTGGTTGACTTTAGGCCATGCTCTTTAGTTTCTTATGATTATGCGATAGTAATTATTTTTTTAACTTTAACGAGAGCAGATATATAAGTTCTGTCTGAAAGTTTTGTTTAAAATGGGTTTTGCTGTGGCAGCTAATTTTTTTCAAAGCAAGAAATTATACGGTTTCAACCAAAAATTCAATTAACGAGAATTTCGTTACTTACATAATTATATAGAACCATAGTATTAACTACCTTGAAAAAACATTAGCCAACATGGAGACCACGATTCTAAACGAAACTGCCGGACAGACTTTTTATACACGCTAAAAATAGTTTGTTAATTTTCCACACGTGCGTATAAGAGCGATAAGAAAGTAGGTATAGTAGAATTGTTTCCCAGACATCCATGGCAACACCCTCAAATATTTTTTATAAAACAGTCAAATTAATATCGCTGAAAATGTAAAAACTAGAGAGCATGGTCTTAATATGTAAATTTAAAGGCATATACCCTAAATAAAAATGTTGTGGGAAGTCTTCCTTACAAAATTATTTTGTGGTAACAAAAAAAAAATTGTGGTGGCCATAATACTTTAATGGTGACAACAAAAGTTTTTACGGTGACCACAATATAAATTTTGCAGTGTAAACACCCACAAAATTATGTAGCTACCAAAAAATATTTATTCCATGTAAGTAAAAATAAAAACTACAGTAAAATAACTATAATATTTTAATTTTGGTTTTCAACGGAGATAATGTTACACAAAGGTAAACTGAATCGTGCAAGGTACGTTTATTGCTGATGGGTTTAGGGGTAGGAGAGTAAATCACAATTTCTGCCCTAGGGGATGAAAACCCTAGATCTGGCCCTCGATAAACTCTCACATCACAGAACTTTTTCTTTTAATTTCTTGCCGATGTTATTTTACGAAGTCGTTCCCTCTCATATTAAAACTAATAGACAACACTGCGTTTAGGAAAATTATTTTTATTTGCAAATAATCCATGTAACTATGATTTGGTTGCATCTCGTCTAATGCCTCATTATTTCAGCACTATTTTGCTTGGCCAAAATGAACACTCTTATGTTAACTTGACTTAATGTCATAGCTTCCAGATGTAACCATCGTGTTCAGGCATGCTCACAGTTGTTTACATACTAAAATAAAAGGTTACAGTTGCTAAATTCGTGCAGTGGTGTAGTTAATGCCTTATTAAGACACAGCTCTTTATTTACTGCTGTTTTTGCAATAATTATGCTTTTAAACTGAAACGAGAGCAGCTATCAAAAATTTGTGAGGCAGATTTATTCAAAATGGTTTCAGTTGTGACAGCCCTTTTTTTTTTTTTTCAAAGTAAGAAATTGTATGGTTTCGACTAAAAAATTAATTAGCTATAGTTTTGTTAGTTCCATAATTAGCTAAAACTGTAGTATTTACTGTCTTGAAAAAATCAGCCTAAATAGAGAAGACGATTTTAAACCAAACTGCCACACAGATTTTTGATATCTACTCTCGTTAAGGCGTAAAAAATTAATATCGCTAAAAAATAAAAGTAGAAACTAGAGAACATGGCTTTAACGGTCATTTTATTATTTTCTATCTGAAAGTAATTACGAATAGAACTATCCCACAATAGCTAAATTTAATCAAACTATAATAATTTCCCATAATTAAGTGCCTCAAAATTCGAAATATCAGGAAATCGGGACGGATGTAATTGCTGTAGTCAAGTGAATCTTACATTAAGATATCCATTTATCACACACACTTGCCATAAGTACATAGTTTCAGAAATACCTTACAATTGGTGAGTGAGTAGTGGTATATTTAATGTCGAAGTAATACGGCATTAAGGCTCGGTTTGTCGCCATAATGAATTTTATTATTTTTCGCTATTTTGTAATTCTAGTAATAAAAATGGTAAATATGCGATTATACCTCAAATTCTGTTTACATTTCGCTACAGTAAAGACCTTGCGATTTAGCTGTTAACATATAATTACGCCGCTATGTGTATGGCAATTTTTTTTATATTCATAATTTTCCCGACAAATTACGGCCTAACTATATATTACTAGTTCTATTGCCATGCTTGTACTTTAGAGCAAAGTAGAGAGGATTTGCGGTATAGTCGCCGATTTAACAATTTTCTTCTCAGAATTCCATAAAAGCGGAAAATTATAAAATTCAATATGGCGACGGAAACCTAGCCTTAATAAAGCCAACATGGTTGCTACTTGAATTAATGCAGTCCGTATCTGAAAACTTCAACTGTTTTGGGGAAAGATTGGTTTCGTCTACTCGAATAAATGAAAATGTTATTACTCACCAATTGTTAAATAGGTCGGAAATTATTACAGTGTACTGTGGGTGTGATGAGGGTGTAAAGTAAGGATTAATTGACTAAGTTAATATCACACACTGCACAGTATGTTCCCGACTAAGGGCACAGCTATAAGGATGACCTTGGAGCTCGTTTCAAATGCCCCATCGCCATCGCTGAACTAACGTTAAAGATTGATTTTTACTTTAGGACCCTAAGTGTTGACTAAATAAGGTTATTTCTGTAAAGTCTGTAGGAAAGTTCACTGCACATTGCTTTCTCGTTTTCACACACATCCGGTTCGTACATATTGAGGTACGGTAGTAAGAAAACGCAGTTTTTAGTAACGTTTCCGCCTATAAATTATAATCGAGACGTTAATTTTGCTGTCCACAATTCCTTGTGTCATTTCGCTGCTGCAGTATTTCTGCGTCATCCCTGATACCGCGGCGGCTGACTGGCCTGACCACTCGCCTTCCACTAGGGCGATTCGAGTTAAAGAGTCTCGGATATTCGCGTGTGGGAATCGTGCCGGCGGGTTTTCTCGGAGATTTACTGTTTCCTCGCCCTTCTCATTCCGGCAATTGTTTATCGTAAGGCCTCATTCCATGTCGTCCTTCGTGGGTACACAGATACTTACAGGCTCCCAGCAGTAAGTCTGCAACCAGAGTGTCATACGATATTTATATATTTTACGTCATTCCTTATACTCTAAAAATATTTTGTAAATTTTCCACGTGTTCATATATGAGAGCTAAGAAAGTATATCACTGAATGAAAAATATTGTTGTAGGTACCATACATATGTTAAAATAGGGACAACACTCCAGTTTCGTTGTAGATAATATATGGATTGTTCCTATAACAACCTGTTCAACAGAAGTAACAATATGTTCTGTAAAATAAAGATGCTCTTTACTCCTTCTAAAGAACAGATTCTTACTTCTGCAGAATAGATTGTTATAGGAATAATCAAAATAGTAACGGCAACCAAACTGAACCGTTGTCCATATTTTAACATAAGTATGGTTCCTACAGCAATACTATTGTTTCAATGATGGTAGAATTGTTTGCCAGACGCTCACTCCTAAACTTTTTTTTAAAACAGTTAAATGTATACTACAGTTAACAGACTGGTAAGAAGTGTACAAATTTACATATTTACAAAGCGGAAGTAAATTAACTGTCCCATACTTAGGGACAGGAAAATTTCGCGAATTCAGTGACCTGCATGTTAGAATCAACTATCATACGCATACACAAGCGACGACTATTTGTCCACTAGCTGGTACTCAGTGGAACAGCAAACAATAAATGAATTGACGGGGCTGGAATATGCATAGGAAAATTGATTCTAGCGTGTCGATAATTGAAATCGTGAATTTTTCCTGTCCCTACTGCGTTAATACACTGTAAAAAAAGTGAGTACTATTACTCATCATATGTATGGTAATATTCCCAAACCTTGAGAGGGAAGTCTGATTTCGGAATATGTGTGGAAATTTCCGCAAGGTAGTGTATTCGCCACACAAACCACTCGGAAGTTTCGCTCGCACGTTATGTCAAATTGTCCTAGAGGGCTTGCGACAATATGTAGTTGAGTAACTTTCCTTGACACGTGTTGAGTAATTTTCCCTCACTTGTAGAGGTAATTAGCTTCCATTACATGTAGAGTAAATTTACCTTAAATTTTTAGTCAGTGTAGCTTCCTAAATTTTTTAGGAAGTTTTTTACGGCGTAGTTTTACTGAACATAACGCAGAAGACAGCGCATATGCCGCTCGATATACCTAAGTGTAGCCCCGGGTTGGGGAGGTAAGAGCGCTAGTGTTTCGAGGTGGCCGTGTGACGGCAGTGGAGGAGAATGTCTTGAGACCCTCCCTCCATGTACACTCCGTTCGTATTGTAAGCGACCATCTGTAGTAGTCTAATAGGTCTGTGGAACCCATAAAATAAAGGTAGACAACAACTACACGCAGGTTGTCACTTTGCAGCTGACGAGACTATACGCACTGCTTGTCGCGATGGACAGGCTATATGCGGTTCGGAATAAAGTGAGCACTAAAATATCCCTGTAAAATTTCTATTGTCTGCCAGTTCGTATCTTTCCGCTAGTAACAGCTAACGAAGGGAAATGCCTAACCTTTCTGTGCACGTCACTTGATGTTTGCGCACGTAAGATAAATTGTGCAGTCAGTGGCATCCGTTATCCTTTGATAAATATAAGTTGATTAACTATGTGAAATTCAAGTATGTCGATTTAAGTTGTTTTTATTTTAGTATTGTTCTATACAAGTAAGAAAATACACGGAACTATTTTCAGCAAATCGCTGCCAACCTTACAGACAGTAAGGTAACCATGGTTAATGTTGAATAATATGCAGTAACGGCTAGTGATATTTTTCAAAGGTTAAACTTTTAGTGCTCACTTTATTCCGAACGACCTATATTTGCTCGCTATTTGCTGGGATGATGTAGTGGGAGAAATGAGAGTAGGAGGGTGAGGTGTGCCAGAGAGGGGGACGGCTGTAGTTCACATATTTTCCGAGGACACACTTAGATTTGTCGAGCAGCAAGCGCGCAGGTCCTACTCACCATCAACCACCTGGTCCATGTACTTCATGTCCTGGAGGGCTTCGTACGTGATCTTCTTGTCGTGCCTCCTGAGCACCGAGTCCACTTCCTTGGCCAGCTTCTCCTGGATGTCCGCGTGCTTTGCCAGCTCGTAGAGGCAGCAGCTGAGGGTAGTCGAGGAAGTCTCGAAGCCAGCGACGAAGAACACGAAGCACTGGGCCGCGATGAGGGCGTCTGTCAGCTCTGCAGCAAACACCATGCCACAACAATTATTGAAGTCGTACTTAAGTAAGTCCACCTGCCAAGCTATCAGTCTCGCATCGTTTAAAGGTGAACCAATGACAATATTAATTTCTTCTCAATAAACCGAATTTAATGCCTCGCTCTTTAGTTTCTCAGTGGTTTCGAAAATATTTTTTAAAGCAAATTAATATATATGTCAAAAATGCATTCTTACCTTTTTAACACTTATATGTCAACGTTTCTATCTGTACTTTTCTGTTTCAATACACCAAATAGATTTTTAGATCTTCGCTCCTGAAAGACCTCATGTTTTGTTGTCAAAATAAGCCAACACGAAGCAAAATAATTTTTTGCTAGCAAATAGTACATTATATTTAAAAACCGCTCTGGCAAAATTGTGTATCGTTAGACTGCACACAGTCTCAAAATTTCAAAGCATTTGGTTTAAAAATATTCGAGTAATTTGATATTGTTTGAAATAGTTGAAAGATCATGTCCTCAAAAACTGCTTTTTTTTTAAGCAAAATCTATTTTGCGTAAAATGTAAACATATTTTGTTGCCAGTTTTAGTAGGTCTTTTACTTAGTAATTTATTAATAATTTATGTCTATATTTCACAAAAACAAAAGCGAATATACCTATGTATCTCTACTACATAATGAATGTAGGTAACTTTTTTTTTGTGCGATCCTATACCGTTCATACGACAGCGAGCGAAGAAACTGCGATGAATTGTTGTGCGTCCATCCGCCAAGTTTTCGCACGAGTTGCTCAAAAATGTTATTAATTTTTTTGTTCGAAGTTTTACTTTTATTTGAAAAAGATTGATGACTGAAGAACATATTTTTACGAAAAACTTACATAGGTAATTAAGCTGAAATTGTGCATGAGTCAAAGGTGATGTGCTTTACAATCGGTTTAAAAAAAGCATGCATACATGTAATTATATCATTGCATTAAATTGATAACCACGCGAACAAAGCCGTTGGAAAAAGTTAGTTCGTAATACAATGAGCTACTGGATGCGTGTTTAGCTACCTCGCTGTTTAAAAGATCTCTGCCTACCAAGCTTGAGATCTCGAAGTTTAAATTTGGAATAATTTTTGAAATCTGATACTTCTCAACTGATAAATTTAAAAGAGATGTCCTCAATTTTTTAAAATTGTAAAGTCATTTATCAGAAATTTCTGTACGAATACTGGCTTCTTAGAAACTTTACTAAATTTTTTTTTTTAATAACTAAACATCTAAAATGTAATTTAAATATTTTAAGTTTTTTTTCGTATATATTATCCACGGAAATTGTTTTGTTTGAAGTACTACGTAGGGCATATTTAGTAAGAAACATTTGTCTCAAAATTCTATAAATTGCTTTTTATTATTTATTAGTAGCTTTGCTAAACATTGACTGCTCCTTAATATTAACAACTTCAAGATAGCTACACATTAGAAAACGATTCACAAATTTCCCACACAAATGCATATTAGGGATATGAGGTAGGTATGGTAAAATTACTTCCCATACATCAATGGTATAAGAAGGGCCCAGTAGTTTTCGCGTAAAGATTTGTGCACCACTTTGTTTCAGTGCCTTACGTGCACACCTGTAGCTCTGCTTTGCGGTCAGTGATTGGGTGCCTTAATATACAACGTGTGGAGGTTAAACCCGCAAATCACAGACGTGTTGTGTCACAGTTATCCATGTACTGATTGGCACAGTCAAATGAATAATGACTCTGCACAAAAACACTCTGCCAATAATCATGAAATTGAGCTGCAGGTGTACACGTAGGACACTGAAACAAAGTGAGGGCAAAAGTCTTTTCGCGAAAACTACAGGATCTTAGGTATAAGTTTTAATAAAACCGTTTAAGATACCGTTAAATGAATACTCATGTTGACAGATTTGTATAGTAGCAGTACTGTATTGCTGTTTAGGATGTTCTCTTACAGTGTATGGAAAGCGCTTAGTAGAAGCACTGGAACATCGTGAAAATATTTAAAGTCAACCTAGTCTGCAATAAACTATAGTATCGCTTTCCTACTATTACTAGAGATGATGGTATATCGCGAAAATGTTTTGTGCCAAGATAGCCTTGAAAACACTGACACAACGTAGCTGTCTGCAGACATCAAATATTACAATATCGGGATTATTATTGGCTCAGTCAAATAGGGCAACAGCTCCACGTACAAGTTAAAGCCAGTAATCTTCTGGTAAGCTGGACGTGTATTGAAATCCATCAAACAGTCAACTTTTCCCGCGATAAACCATCATCTCTAACTATTACCTATTGGATGATGTAATTTATGACACGTGTTTACAATTTTGAGACATACCACATGCGTCCTCTGTTACCAGTTTTACAGTTATAACTGGGCCTGCTTCAAATAAACTATAACTAGCGACCCGGAAATTTCGCGGCTTCGACGACCAAGACGGTTGGACTCCACAAATCTGTACACACTCCTGTCTTCAGCTACTAATTCCTTAGCTGCTACTCCGGTAAGTGGCCAGTTTTACGAATGACAAAGTAGCCTGCGAGCCAGTGAGTGTTTTCGTGCAGGTCTCTTATCGGTAGAGCCACGATTTTATGGTGAAAAGATTTTTGCACCATTTGGTTTCTATGCCTTATGTTGACATCCGCAACTCTGTTTCACGACCAGTGATTGGACGTTTTAACTGTCACACGTCTTGAAGTTCTACTGACAAATCACGGGCGCATTGCGTCACTATAGCCTCATTGTTATTGATGCAGTCAAATGAGGGACGTGTCTGAGCAAAGACACGCTGCCAATAGCCGTGAAGCAGAGCTGCCGAGGTGCACGCGAGTCACTGAAACAAAATGTTGCAAAAACCTTTTCGCGACAAAATCGTGGCTCTACTTATCGGTTAACAGTCCTCAAGGAAATGATTCTGTATCCATGATCCGATTTCAAAAGTATAAATCATGCACAGGAGTTTTACATCTAACGTCTTCTCATATTAATCCGCGAAATTTCCGGGACTCAAACTGTAACCAATGTCGATATAAAACGTTCGGGATAGAGTGACCACTTGAATAAGCTCTGCTAAAGTTCTATTTTCAGCCAATTTATATATTTCCGCGCGTAACGGCTAACGACGGGAAATGTCTAACCTCTTTGGACACGTCACTTTATGTTTGCGCGTGTAAGATAAATTGTGTAGTCGGTAGGAATCTATATAGTTTTGATATAGGTGATTCGGAATAAAGTGAGCACTAAAAAAAGCCCTGATTAATTTCTATTTTCTGCCAGTTTATATCTTTCCGCTACATGTAAACATCAACATTGCCACGTGCTTCTATTTACATAGTCTTGTACAATGTTTACATTTACGTTACAGTACTCCGATAAATTTTAGCTACAATAATATTTACTCATTAAATGCACGGGGGGCTGAATACATGCTATACTCAGTAGTAATCTTAGTTATAAATACCGGCGAGTTAACGTCTTATAACATTGGTTTCTCTGCGTCTACTCTAACGGCGCTATTAATTACCGTTACGAATCTCGTAAATCCATGCACAGTATATTCGAACTTTTAAATTAAAACCGTCACTAAAAAAACACACGACACACGCAACTCAAGAATTAAAATTCCGTTCAACATTCTTCAATGAACGACGACGTTGAATGT
>PNEQ01003256.1:0-37552 GCA_003012365.1 Medauroidea extradentata
TTCTTGTACCGTAATATCAGAACATTATCAGTCAGATAATAAAAATAAGATGTCAGAAACCTTTTTAAAGTGGTTACAAATATCGTAAACAACTTTGGGAACTAGTACAATAATGCTAATCAGCAGATTTTTCGAATTGAAACAAAATAAACCTTGGAGACCTTTCACATTTTACAAAACATTTCGTACTGTCACAAAATTTTTTTTTGGAAACTAGTTTCCAAAAAAAATTTTCGTAACACTACAAGCAATTATTGTAAAATGAACCAGATATTAGCTGTAAATATACAAAATTTGTTTGTAGATTTACAGAAATGTTTGTAAATGTACAAAGAAATTTGTAAATTTACAAGAATTTTGTAAATTTTACAAAATATTTTCGTAGTGTTACAAAAAACTTTTTTGGAAACTGGTTTCCAAAAAACTTTTTTGTAAAAGTACAAAATTTTTTTTACTGTGTATAATTCTGACAGTTTCGTTAGTTGTATTTTCTATTGTTATTAAAAACAGTATGTGATAACATGCATTTACGTATTTCCTACACTTATATAAGGTAACAATTGCGTACTCAAGAAGTAATAAAGTATAATTAAATAATGTATGTAAAGTGGCCATACTTATTGATAGCAGAACAAGATACCAGTACAGCCGAGTACACACGAACATGTCCCTTGTAGACGAAAGTGAAACCACTCTTGTTCAACTCGATTTAAAGTGAACTTGTGTCGTGTGAATGACCATCGAGCACAGGTAACTTGTAAACAATGATTTGTATTCTATCTGGAGTGGAACAGGGATGGTTTTATTTTGCATTACTTTTCTTGAAAGAGTCGAAAGTAAACAAATAACTTTTAACAACGGGTAACTGTTTTTGAACGAAAGGATTTTGAAATAAATAGTTTCTAGCTAGAAGAAAGAAGCTACTGAAAGAATATTATCTACTACCAACAATATTTACACGTTTATTTTATGTACATATATTCACACACATGTATATTTATATATACAGGCTGCCAGTAAAATGTTCCAATAATTACAGGGGGTGTATTATGCACCAAAAGGAGACATATGGGTCATATACACATAGGTCGTAAACGTAATTATCTACCGAGTTATGGCGTACTACACCTACTGTCAATGAACTACTAGTCACAACAGGTACTCGATGCGACCGCCATACATTGCAATGCAGCCCTCCACTCTACGTCGCACGGACTCGCGCATTCTTTGGAACAGCCCTCGTTGTTGCCGGATTGAGTCGCAGGCATGGGACACGCGTTCCCTTAGTGTATCTACATCATGTATGGGGACTCCATAACGACCTATGTGTATACGACAAACGTGTCTTCCTTTGCATACACACTGCACCCTCTGTAATTATTGGAACCTTTTTACGGGACACTTTGTGTATATATGGTTTAGACTCAGTAAATATTGCACAAAGTACCCCCAATACCCCAAAAGCAAACATTAATATCCGTATTTTTATACAAGAAATTTGGCCTATGTGTACTAAAAGTTAACTTGTTAGGATGCTAGCAAAAACAATTGCTAATGATTCTATATTGTAAACTTTAGATGGTCACTTTTGTGAACAGGAAAGATTTTTGCATGCACTAGGATTTAGAAACAGAATCAAGATCCATGTGTTTTACAAGATTTTAATATCGAGTGGAAAGTGAGCCCTATGACACGGAATCGTGTCCTAACAGATTATTCACGTGAGAGTCAGCAGGTGCCTGTCGATCACTGACGGAACCAATGAAATGAATACCCACGATAGAAGTGAGATGAGTTCTGTCAGCATTCAAGAGCGAGGTTGTCAGTGCTGGTGAAGAGTAATACGAGATTACTAATAAGTTGCGCTAGAATGGATGGGCGGAGGAAAAACAGTATAGCCCAGAGGAAACCCGCTGACCAACAGCATCTCCCGGCACGAACCCTAGATGTTAAAGTTCGTGTCGACCATGCCGGGAATCGAGCCCGGATCACGTTCTTGAGAGGCGAGACCAGTTCCTTGTATCAAGATATATTTGAGTCCATAATGATTGCCAAGTATTTAAGTAAGTTATTTAAATAATTTTAAATGTAAACGGTGTGATATCCTGAGAATGTCTCTGTAAGATAAAAACTACAATTTATATAGGAATATATAGAAATGTGAAGAGCTTAAGAGTTTATGAGTGTTTTTGCATGCCGACGATCTTAAGCCTTCTTAAGATTAGTATCAAGTTATTAGAATATTTATAATGTATTTATGATTTAGCTATAATTGTAAGAGAATTATAATTAAGTTATGTTTGCATTTTTTCAAGGGGATTAAACTTCAGACTGGCATGTAAAGGCGTTGATGCGTGTATTTTGTACACAAGCTAAAAATCAATGAAAACATTACTTTTCTCTTACTTATATGCTATGCGACGGAATTAGTTGTGTGAATGTATATGGTCATAGGTCTTAGCATTATCCCACTGCAACATTCTTTACCATGCTCTTTATGTGCGTATAAAATAGATCACTGACATTTTGCTGACCCAAGTATTATAAAAAAATATTTATTTAACCCTCTTAATATATTATTGACATTCTCAGACACACCAATAAATTGGAGTCTATTAACCAAAAATATAATAATTTTACCAATTGATTGCCGTGTCAAGGACTGCTGCCGTTTCCTGTTTAATCATTTAAATATTACAGCTAAAAACATTTCATTTTCCTATTGAATCATAAATTAAGGTAATATGTCAAAGCTTTGCTGCATTCCATCAGACAAATAATTTGTGTTATTGTAACCTAGGAAATTATTTCAAAACTCTGAATTTGTTAAATACTTCTTAAATGAAGAAATTAGTACGCAATTTTATTGTTTCTATAATTTTTTATTTCTGAATACCTAGTTTAATTTTTTATTAATTTTTTTTTGTAATGACAATTGAAAAATAAGCTACATAAACGTCATGCAGAAAACATCTATCCTTGTCTTTCTGTACATTAATCTGCAGTAGTTAAAATGTTGAGACCCGTATGTATTATTTGAATTTGTCGATGATCATTTGAGGATTAATGTATCATGGTGACATATTAATATGTTTTATAAGTACATATAGCGTGGAATTCATTTACTGAATTTTGAGTTACACTGAAAAAAAAGCACATTTTCGCACACATCAGGACAAGATAAACACATTTTACCGGAAAATTTTGTACATTTTTCTGAATTACCAATTAAGATTTATTAATTAATTTTTTCATCAAAACCATCACGAGAAATAAATTAAGCTACACTTAAATAGTAAAAGTTGACACATGTTAAAGGTGATAAAATTAGATGCCTGTAACATTCACAGTTTTAAAATCATTTAAATTTGTGTCTCATTTTAAATACTAGCTTTTTTTCTGCATACATTCCATTACTGAATGACACTTTGACATGCTCTGAACCTCATTAATTGGCACCAAAAGGTTGAACTTTTAAGTACAGAGAGGGATGTTAGACTTTACTAAACATCAGGTAATAAACAAATGAGAGAACCATGTGAAGATAAAGATTTTTGAAAGATTTACCTTAAACACATGGTGTTCATATTCTCCCAAACCAATCATGCGTCGGTTTATAGAGGACAAAGCAGACAGTGCAGCTGCCCACGGAACATAGTCAGTTTCGTATGTCAAATAGCGTGTGAGATTTAGCGCCACGCCATAGTCCAATATGCCAGCTGAAGCGAAGTTAAAGGCGTCGTCCAGCAGTTGGGCGCGGTTCAGCACATGAATCTCGTCGTAGTACTCAGAGTTCAGGTAGTCGGACAACAGCTGCCAGTTGCGAGCGTCGTAGTTGACGCGGTAGAAGCCTGCAGCACGACAGTCGAGCAGTGAGGTCTCAAGGTCATATGAGGGTGAGCAGGTGTGTGGTGACAGAGGGATGACTCACCTGTCTGCTGTATGTTGAAGAGAGCCCACTGGTTCTGGTTGGCACCCAGGTTGATGGTTCCGCTGTTGACTTGTAGACCTGTGAGCCAGTATTTGGTGGTGGTGGAGGTGAAATCGGGGCTGGCCTGGGTCGTGTATGTTAGTGGCACCCACCATCTGTATGTGCCCGTCACACTGCTGTCTGGTCTCGACAGGAAGCGACTCTGTCAGATGAAACAAAGGGATTAATGTAAATTGATTAATAAACTGGGTTTAATGCCCAATGTTATTCGGGTAAGACTATATAATTATATAGTAATCTAGAGCATTCTGGTATGTTTTTAAACATTCTATTACTATTTATAACTTCCTCCGATATTTCGGAATATTGTAAAACCTATTAAAACTTTCTAGAACATGTTCAATCATTCGAAAACATTCTACAATATTTCGAAACATTCTTGGTCATTCTTGAACATTTTATAACATTTCGGAACATCTACATTATTCCTCAATATTCTTGAAAATTCGAAAAAATTCTAGAACCTTCTAGAGCATTCAGGAAAACTCTAGCACCGTATTTCTAGCTAACTATTTTTCTACTCCTATCTCCAAATTCACCAGATTACCTTTCAACACACATGTCTCCAAGTTCAAAACCATTACTTTCAAATAGTAAGCTGTTTTAAATATATCACTAGAGTAGGCCTAACAGCTGCATTTATACTTATTTTTGGATATAATTTCACAAAAGTAATAATGGATTACTTAAAAATAGTCTATTGCAAGAATAATTAAAGCAATTAGAGGAACTACAGTATTATAACTGATCCTTATTTCGCAAACTATTTTAAATAAAGTTGATGGAATTAACAAAATTTTCTGATGTAACAAGTTCATAGTTGCACTTATGTAATTTAGTGTTTTTAACGATATCAATGGTAAATTTTATGCTAAAATCTAATATTCTTCAACGACCACAGAATCATTTTTGTACTTAATTTGACATGAAATAATATTTGTTATTTCAAATGTAACGTATGAGTATAAATACAAACATTAATATTCATTATTAACTACCTTTATATTATTTAATATAAACTCACTTGCGTGACTGTTGCAGTATTTGCTGTGTAACTTCTGGTGACAGTGATTATGGGGTACCCATTCTGTAATGTCCAAGTATCCATGATTGTCTTCACAAATATTGGTAGGTTCCTGTGTGTAGCGTCAGCCCCAGATAGAATTTCGTTCTGTGCGTCTTCGTCATACTGTTCTTGCATCGCATCAAACAAGTCCTCCGGGACAGCAGTGCTATTGCCACTGAAACAATACATCATTTTGTTTTGAGACTATGGTAAAATCGTGCATGTGTGTATTCGTTTAATTTGTAGTTACCACTCGGAAAATTTTACATATTTGATTTTATGTACGTCGTACTTTGTAACAATTATTATTTTAGTAGAACATGTGGTAATGCACCATGTAATTGCTACAAACTATTTAAATAAAATTGTGTAAAGAAGTTCATTTTAATAATTGGATAAGTGGACTGCTGCAAATTTTGGGCAGACGAGGGTAAGACATTTCTTTAATATGATTATTTCTTGGTATGCAATATTACAAGGTGTTTTACAATTTGTAATGTCATTATTATTTTTTTTTTTTGGGATTAAAACAGTAATTGATGATTCATGAACTTTTGCGTTCTATACGATAGGGAGAAAGTGGGATAACACTGAAAAAGTCAAGTGAAAAATTGTTTTTAAATCATACTTGTAAACGTTCAATATCATTTAAAGTCATATTTAAATATCATTCGTACAATTCATATTGCTTGTGTTCAATTGTTGAGAATGAAGTACGTTTTATATTGTCCAGGACGCACAAATGTTAAGAACTGTGGATGTATTTAAATGCGGGATTCGTTATCAGTACCACCATTGTTTTCTCTTTGGGTCATTAAAATTTATTTACCATTTTTATGTTACTTAAAAAACAGAGATAATTTTTGCAGTAAACTTAATGATTTCATTTCCGGTCATTGTATTAAGCATTTGGATATTACTTAAACACAGGATAATTTATAGGTATAAATGTCCCAAAATAACATTTGCGAAATATTTCTAAATATTATATATATATATATATACACATATACACGCATGGTGTTGCAAAATTTAATTTCAATATTCTAGAGAAACAATCCTCACGTGTAGAGAAACAAAATGCGAACATAGGTCCAAAAACGCACAGTTTCTGTGCTACAGTTGGAAATACATGACGTACGGTTGATAGCGCTCGGGTAGGATCATGTTGCTGTGGAGCGTCATTACAGTAGTACATAACATATTACTATGCCACACACTACGCCACTAAATCACAGACAGTAGGAACAACTGTGACACAGAAACATGATCCTACCAGCGCGCTATCAACCATTCGTCATGTATGCCAACTGTAGTGCAGAAACGGTGCGTTTTTGGACCTATGTTCACATAACACTTTTTGTTCCTCTACATGTGAGGATTGTTTCCCTATAATATTGAGATGGAAATTTGCAACCACCTGTATATATATATATATATATATATATATATATATATATATATATATATATATATATATATATATATATATATATATATATATATATATATATATATATATATATATATATATATATATATATATATATATATATATGAATAAATTATTATGGGCTAATTATTTTTATTACCAATTAAATATGCTGTAACATTACTGGGCATTTAGCAAGTTAGCAGTATATTAATGATTGAAATGAATTTTTTTTGAAGTGTGCAGTACTTAGAGAGAAGATTACAATATATTTGTGTGAACAGGGTAATATGTGTAGTGTACCGCAAAGTGTTTGAAGTATTGACAAAAAGACAGACAATTTAAGCCTTCCTCAGCACAATGAAAGGATAAACACATGTTATTACAGCAAACGGACAATGCTACGTTTACCGAATGGTCCGGTGTTTACTAAGATTACTCGGAAGGAATAAAAAAAACATGTTCGCTCCTAGCAATGAAAATGCACTACTCCAACCCTAGTCTTCAAATTTCCGAACGTAACTTTCGTCGATAAATGAAAACTGTGCATAGCATTTAAATACTTTCAAATAAAATTTCTTAGTCATATAGCACTATGTTTCATGTTTGCCTCTGCTATAAGAGGGATTTCGTCTCGCATGAAAAAAAAAATCCTTTAATTTTTTATTTTATAATCAACTATTTGGACACCTGTAAAAATATTAAAATTATTACACAGTAATGACAATTTTTTTCGTGAGGTCACCGACTGATCCCTTTCTCTTAGGCTAAGTCACCATATGCAGAAATATATGAGTGCATACTTACCGCTGAGTCAAATATCTGGTGAGTCCTTTCCGGAACGTTTCTTTCGTCAGGAAATGCTCCATCATTCGTATTACAGACGCTCCTGAAATAATAAAATAAGAACGTTCTTCTAGCCAATTATTAAAATAATTATTAAATATTTTGATATTCCTGCTGTATATTAATTACTTGAAAAAATGAAATATGCTTAATCCTATTTGCCACGCCTTGGAATTCATCGTTGCTCTAATATCGTATCATGTTACACCTCCCGAGTGCTGAAGACCTAGCCGTAGAATGATGATAAAAGTAGCTTGACTCTAAAGTAGTACTAACCTTTCGTGTAGCTAATGGTTCCAAACTTGGAGCTGACAGAAGATGGCGTGTCGGCATGGGAGGTGAGCGCCTGTGAATTGGCGGATGAGTCAGCTGACAGTGCTGAGTGAGTCTGCTGAGTGACCATCTGGTTCTGGACCTGCCAGGTTGGCTCCACCTAAACGAGGAGATCGTCACACTTTACTGGAAGTTACTTGCAGTCAATTTGAAAAAAAAAAAAAAAAAGTATTTTCGTTCAACACCAATAGTCACACAAAACCAATTTGAATACATGCGACAGTTAAATCAGCTATCAGTTATTAAAATAATTATTATAGTAATATTTTACATTTACTCAAAAAACTTTTAGACATCCTCAAGGTCTAGGAACACAATTAATTTGTTACAAGCTTTGAAAACTATCGTTTAAATCGTTAAACTATATTCTGACCTGGGATCATTTATTAAGCAACTGAAGGTCAAAAATTTTACAAATCAAATATAACCTACCAATACAAAACAGCTTGCTCTATGAGTTTTGAAAGTGTCTTTGTGACAGTTATTTGTGATTCGTTTTTAAGTTTTCATTAAAAATTTCTTGAAACAAAACCAAAACGATCAATTTGCAATTGTTTTCAAAATGAACAACAAAATTTAATGGTTCTAAACATTAAAAAATAATCGTGGTATCTCCAACAATACTTTTCGTCCGTTTTTTGACTTATGAGTTTAAAACGCTTTGATGTCAACGCCATTATTTTGCAGACGTTACAGCAATCGTCCTCCCTAATTTATATACCACGGGTAGGGACACTTGACTTTTCGTTGAAAATGTTGGCTATTATGACTTAATATTACGTGTCTTTATCTGACTTTCTCCTTTCAATATTGTCGTTTTTTCATCTGACTTGGCCAACGATAACAGTTACTGAATATTTGTGATCCGTCTTTGAACTATTGCATAACCGTCTTATAATGATACAAAGCGCATGCCACTCCACTGTTCTACAAATTATGGTGACACATAATAAAATTGCGATTTTTCACATTTATAACCATGGACTGTGTGTTTTTTTCATCTGGCTGCCCAAAAACATTTGTCAGTCATTAAGTGCCTCCTTCCCAACCCTTGGTTACGTAAACACTATATTTTACCATTAAGTATCGGCATCAGTCGCCATGTTGAATTATTTCATTTTTAGCTCTTATGAAATTCTGAGAAGAAAAATGTGAAATTTGCTGTTATGACATCAATTATACTTACCTATCGCTACGATAAAAGCATCGCAGTAGAACTTTTAACGTATATTCAAGCCGCAAACTGTCTAGCAAATCAAGGCTATAAAAATATTGTTGTGGTGATTGTAACTTAAATATATGTTAAAGGTTCAATTGCGATGCATTTATCGCAACGCAAGATAAGTATCATTGATCTTATAACAAAGAAAATCCCAAATTTTTCTCCTCAGAATTTCATAACAGCGAGGAAAAAAAAAATCAAAATGGCGACTAATGTCGAGCCTTAACCCCCGGATTCAACTTTACTTCATTTTGGCTCCAAAAGCCAAGATAATCCAAACCACTACTTTCATGATTGTAAAGCAAGTTTTATAGTGTTTTCAAAAGTGTTATAGTGAGAAGCCAGGTATACCTGCGGAGTGATGAGGTGCTGTATGAAGTTTGCGAATCCTTCGTTGAGCCAAGTGTGCTCCCACCAGACAGGACTAACCAGGTTCCCGAACCATTGATGAGCGAACTCATGTGTGATAACTGCCGTTATGCTCTGCTTCGTTCCTGAAGTCGTCACTCCGTCTTCCAACAGAATAGCTCGCTCTCTAACAATACAAAACAAAGACGAACATTTGGTAGTGTATCTTGCTGACCAACCCTTCAAAAATATCGCAACCATAATTTAAGTGCATATATTTAAATAAGTTTCCTCTTTCAATGGATGTTGCCGTTATAGTTTTTAACGTATTAAAATACGAAGTAAGTATTTATTTAAAAGTTACTTTGGTTCTCGACTTAGACTATTTTTTTTTTGATTTACAGAGCCTTGTCAACAATTAATACAAAAATTTATGCGCTGAAAAGAAAGACTTTAGAAGAAATCGAAGTTTTCGTCTGTGTTGCCAACTCAATCATTACGATCTACTGGCAGTCTGTCGTTCAGAAGAAGTTTATTAGCCTATATCTGGTTATCGTTATACATTTCAGAACATTGAAACTGTAAATGTGGGGAAATTATTACAAACCCAACATTTTATTTGCCAAATAAGAATGAGTGAGGTTACTCAGGGATCGGAACTAAAAACCACCGAAGTTTATTTCATAAACCCATGCATGACTTGACAGTTAGCTGAACATGTTTCATGTCTAATATTAGTGTCACATTCTCTGAAGACTTATGTTGAAATCCCTATTGTCGGTAACATTATATGTTTAGCACCATATTGAATCAGTAATAATAGTAATATCGTACATAAGGTAGTAAACTCGAGGGCAAGGCGTCACACCCTAATGAGCTAAATTTTCAACATCTAAGATCGTTGGCTTCCGCCATTCTCTGAGAGATGACATGAATTGAATGCATACAACGGAGTAGCGACGTAATGCACAGGTGGAGCAAATGGGACTACCCCGAGAAAACTCTCGTTCAGAAGGCAACTACCACCAAGTTATAGACTTGTGAAAAATCCGGGATCAACTTCGGAGGAAATCGAATTCGGATCGCAAGAGTGGGTGGCGATTGATGGTCTTAACACAACATCGCCCGGGCTCAAGCAAACGAACGATCGTCCATTTGTTGTAGATTTCTAATTTGGAATAAAGATGACTTTTTTTTTGTAATTATATTCCACCGAATATCCCAGTAAATATCTGACTTGAAAAGTTGAAATATTTTATTCCCTATTGTAGTTATTCAGTACTAGTTACCATCATGTTCTAGTGATATAACATTTTTAAAGAAAAGGCAAGCGTTATGGTGCAGTTAATAGGAAAAATAATGTAAATTTCTGTGTTAGTGTAATTAACTTATCAGTTTTAAATATTTCCGTAGGTTCTATTAGTTCTTCCACCTACACAGAAAAAAATAGTTTTGTAGTGACTGCAAAATATTTTGTCAATTTAGTCCCTAACAAGCATTTTTGTGGTGAACACAAAACATTTTGCAGTTTTCACTAAACTGTTGTGAAAACGAAATAATAATCTCACCAACAAAACTTTTTCCGGGCACTGTAAAATATTTGGTGTTCGCCACAAAATTATTTGGCAGTGTCAAAATATTTTGTAACTAGTGCAAAACTGTTTTTTTTTCTGTGTAGCAAGTATCTTGCTAATGATAAAATGATTGGTGCCCACACATTAGCAAAGAAACTCCAAGGAAATACCGTTAACAAGTATGTTTCCCAATATTAATTTTTAATTTGAAACAGAGACCACTGTAAATAGTGCAAATTATCCGTTTGAATGCTTGCGACCTGTACTGAAATTTCTCTTTAAAGCCATGCTGTCTTCACCAACAATGAAACTACACAAGTTAGCAAAATGCGAGCGGAAAGTTGCGGTAGGAGCGTCGTCATATAATAGAACTACTTTTTCTTTTACGTACTCGAATATCTAATGCTATTGGGGTCGACGTTTTTTTTCGGTGTAAAATAGGAATTCGTACCGTCTGCTCGCGGAAATTTTGAACGTCCCAACCTTGTCAGCACAGGGGCGCTAGAACATGGAGGGTAGAATGGAAGGGTATATTACCTTCTTTTGAATCCTTCAAGCTTTTGCAATCCTAAGACCAATATCATGATTCGTGCTTATATACAGTCAGTTTACATATTCTTTATTTCAGTAATATAATTTGTTAATTTTATGAACGCAAAACTCTTATTATCCATGATGGTGACAATCGTACCTCCTTAATTAACAATGAAAATTAAATAGGCAGTTATGTAACATTTTCCCCTCCCCCACACTCCATGGAAATTTGAGTTGTCGTGTCCCTTGTCTCAGCAGCTGCCACCCGGCAACTACAGCTTGGCATTCCGTGTACTAGACTCATGCATAGGCTACCATAACTTCTTACATGAACTCTCCCCGAAGCACTTACCTGTACGTGACGAGCCCCCAGTTCTCCATGGCTCCAGCCGAGAAGTCAGGGACTGCCACCTGGTCCATCTTGGGCAGGAAGTAGTTCACACCGGTGTACTCCTCGATGGCGGACAATATTGTCGGGCTGATGTCGATACTGTACTGTGCCTGGCTGGTGGCGTCTTCTCGCTGCCACGTGCTGAAGAAGCCGTCACTGGAGCTCAGGCTGCTGAAGTCTGACACTACGAATGCCAGAAGGTACGTCGACATGGGCATGGGAGTCTCTACGAAGTGGTCCCAGTACACGTCGCCGTCTCTGATAGAGGACACAGTCAAGACAGAGAGCATGAAATAAAAATGCAAGTACGAGGACAAGTAACACAAACTAAAAATAAATTAGGTAGTTCTCTTGGGTGTACCGTTGACGGATCGCCGTTCTAAAACTAGATTTAGGAGAAATAAAAAATTTTCCTTTCACACAAAACATGACTTTAGAGAAAATTAAGAAGCAACATTTGCTGTTGTAGGACTTCCAGAGTCCAAGTGTATTTTGGATAAGTAGGTAAGCTATTCACCTTTTGTTCATAAGTATATAATATTGCGGTTGATTCCGTTCTTCTTCGTACCTTACAACTCATTAATAAGAAAAACCAATATTCTACTGCCATGCGAAATTTTGTTTTTCTTGCTTTTTTAGTTTTCTGATAACATTCGTGGAAATACTGCAACAACGGCAAAACTATCGGATTTTTCCTTGATGTACACGTTTTACAAATTTAAGTTTTTATTGACGCAGTTACTTTAAGTATTTTCACAATGGTAACTTCAACAGCAGCATTCCAATTGGAATTTTTTTATAATCATTACATAGTTCTATGTAAATCTAGTGGTGCATGGGACGCCTTTTTTCACTTTCTAATCGAAGAGTAATTTTTAGGATTTTTTCACGGAAAATATTACAAGTGATAGAAGTAGCATTATAAAATAATTTTTAAATTACAACGAAATACAAAATTAATGTGGAAAACGGTTCTTGACTGATACATTGATTACAGTCATTAAGATAAAACTAAACCTTGATAATATTATAAGGAGTTTCGCTAGGCAGAAGTAGCCAAAAACTATGTAAAATAGTAACACGCCTGTAGTTCACATAATGTAGGAATTTTGGTAAAGTCCATATACGGGGCTTACTCTTCGGTATAGTCCAAAGGCATGTTGCTCAGTGAATGACGGTCTGCAGATCTTCCCAAGGTCACCTTGAACGTCGCCTTGAAGCCAGGCTCGTCGAAGCAAGGGAATGCTCGCCGGGCACTTGTGGGTTCGAACTGAGTTGCTGCAAGCCACCTGAAAAGTTCAGACCGGCTGTTATACATTGTCTGATAATGTTATTAGAAGCCGCGTACTAGTATGCCATAACACAGCTGTCATAGCAATCGAGATAGATGTCATCTACATATACAGAAGTGTTTGCGAATATGTGTATATGTGGGTGGACAAATACCTGTTCTATAACAAACATATTAATGACTGCAATGAAATTTGAAAGTGGCAAATGCACAAAATATGCATTAAGAAATAAAACTATATAATTATTAAAAGTAAACATTTGTGGTTACATTTTAAAAGTTGACACAAACGTCAAAAACTTACACTCCAATAAATGTTTAAGTATATCCTGCAACGAACCTTGTATAACATATGGAATGTAAGTTGTAAAGCAAGCTTAGGTTTGTGGTACGCTTATTTGACTGCAAGCGTGTTCCACCCTCACTCCCTCACTCCCTTTACCGCGTCGCGGTCTTCTGTTCCCTGTGCTGTATTTATACGTTACACAGAAATCTTGTTATTAAATTAAACTCATCCCATGAAACCATTTGAGTCCTTCCTCACTGCACTGTTTATTTGACCAGCCCTTCTGACACAACTGACATAAAAATTTTACAATAAGTCTCTGAAATTGCGTGTAGTCAAATATACTTGTTATTTAAATCCCACACATCAGCCACACCAGATCTTCTGATGTTTCTCCATGACTGGTTATTCAAGTGCGGGAGGTGTCGTTGGCAAGCAATTAAGAGAAAGTGGTAACTATTTGCATGTGGTGGAAGGCGATAGTATTCATCATTTTAATCATGTCTATGACTTTGGGCCACGTACTCGACACGAAACTTCAAGATAATGTGCCATGTGCGTTTTGATTAGAACATTTTTACTATCAGAAAATTTCTGCGCGAGAGGTTTTCGGATGTTGAAATTATAGGTCTTTAAAATTTCACACATAATCGATATTTTCCATACAATATTTAGATATTTTTCAATTGTTTTTAATTTCTATAAGGAATATAATTATTATTTTATAACTCTTGTCGAAGCATTTGAAATTAGGCCTATATGCTGGGGAAAATTCTCATCATAAGTTACTCTGCTGGCATATTCTGCCCTGGTAATTTCCTTCCCTTTAAAGCTTAGGCTGACTTGTTCTTGTATTACAAATTTCTGGCAATGTCGTCTCTCTCGGGTATTTGCCCACCTTAAGGCATATAACTAGAAAATTATACGATTAGTACTATACTTCTTATAATAAAGATTAGTTATCTGAGGCATCACTATGGGAATACCTTGGTTACAACAAAATGCATTTACTGAACTTAACATGCCAAGATTCTGTATTCGGATCACCAGTCTGGATGAAAGAGATTCACTATTTGGATATTGGACCACCGAACGTACCTCGTCGTGCCATTCTTGTTGTAGTATGATCGGTAGAATCCTCTCATGTCTTCGCGATGATGTCCCTGGAACGGTATGCTTAGGCTGTAGGTGCCCACCTCCAGCGGGCTGGACAGCTGCATGGCGTAGAAGTGCCTGACCGAGTCCTCGTGGTGGGACGCTATTTGCAAGGCCGTGCCACCTTCCGCTGGCTGCAGCACCACGTTGGAACTTGTGATTTCGAGGTCGTCGGCGTGCAGCGTGATCCACTGTGTGGGCGCGACGACATTCAAGACGATGTTGACTGAGCCGGAGTACTGGAACTGGCCGCTGTCCAGGTCGGAGAGAAGCCTCACGTCATAGCTGAGTGGCTTCACATCAGTTGGCAGGCGAAAGTCCTCCTGCTGCAGCCAGGACGAGATAGACGCTCCTTGCTGAGCCAACCAGTCCAGGTTCCTGCGTGCGGGCTGCAGGTTGTTGCGAGCCGCCGTCGCTGTCGACGATCCTAGTGTCTCCTCGAGTGTGTCGATCAGTGTGCTCACCTGCACTCAGAGGACACAACAGATTATTTTCTGGTTGCAAGGATAACACATTAGCGAGAATTATGTGAAATAAAAACTCAGATTGAGAAAAAATTTGGATTTGACTGACATTGACTAACAGGTATGTACGTAGAATCATTGTGAAGTTGATATCAAGTAATTCAATAACATTCAGTGGTCAGCTCTTAAACTCGTAAGCATCAGAACTTCTTTCACTGGTTACCATTTTCGTAAAGACACATTTTAAATCTTTACTCTCAAAAGCATGCCAAGTAGTCTAAAGTGTTCAACAAAAATAAAATTAGAATATGTAAATTATTCAGCAATTTTGTTTCAGTCCGAGAAATTCAATGAGGAAGGTTGCGCAATGGTAACGCGTCGGACTCGTGTTCGGAACGACCCGGGTTCGATCATCGACTCTGACCAGCTGATTTTGGTTTCCCACGATTTTACGAAACTTTTACAGGGAAATGATACGAATGTTTTTCGACAAAGGCCGAGTGCGATACATTCCATAATTCTTGTCTTTGTGTAAAAGATGTGTGTCTTCGTCTTTAATGGCCACACTGTACACAAGATGTAAAGGCACATAAAATCCCTTAACTGAGTGTGTGGACAGTTTGGACAAAGCCATTTCTTTTAATATAATGTAGGTTATAGCATACTCTCACTGAACCATGTAAAGACCTGAAACTTGGCTTCTGAGCGCTCGTTCATTCACTTAAGTTGGTTTTTGGCGATGAAGCGACGTTCCATATAAATGGTAAGGTGAACTGGTCCAATGTTTGGATAAAGTCTTGAGAATCCCCGTGAATCCTTCCAACACGAACGTGCTTCTCCAAAGCGAACGTGTTTTGCATTTTATTGAAGTGACTGTTTTCGGCAATTTCCTTAGGAGCCCACAGTTTCTGGAATTCTATGTTTGAACATTAAAACAGAGTGGTTGTTTCCTCAGCAGCGACAGCGGGGAAGTTCGTTACTCAGCAGGACGGTGCAACACCCTATTTTCACTTAGTTGTTTGAGGACCTTAATGAGACGCCATATTAGTTAACTGGCCGTCGGGCTACTGGTGGCCTGACTCTTCATCACTGATCCTCAAGAAGCATTGATTTACCTTTGCGGGTCTTGGTTGTAGGGTTCTATAAAGGATTAACTGTTTAGTCCGAAATTGGGGGCTAACAATTTTCGAATGTATATTGTTCATGCTGCTCGTGGTGGTAACACTAAACATTTGGGGGGGGGGGGGATTTCAAAGCAAGACACGCCTGCAAATATAAAAAAAAATGAGTTGTACATATTTACAATAAAATTACGGTGAGTTACTTACGAATGTGCAGCCAGATTTAATAAAAAATTTATATGTTAAGTTTACAAATCACGTGACCAGACATGTTCACACCATTTGTATTGTGGGTCCGTTACAAGGGAACGACAGCTGCTATATCTTAGAATGTGTACAGTTACGATAGGCTGCCTCCAACATGTTTACTCCTTTAAAACCAGGAGTGTCCATAATATTATGTCCAAACGTTGTGACCATTTATTACTTAATAAGAAACGGAATGCGATACGTATATATTTCATGTAAATTACCATAACGTTGTAGTGTAAAATGACAAAAATAAAAACAGTATACTTGCCACATTTGACTTTTGTAAGTTTTCAAACTTATTAGTTTTATCGCTTTCCTGTAAATTTCGATAAGACGGAAGTGACAGGTTTTGGAAGTTTTTTCGTATCGTATGATGATAAGGTAAATTAGAACATACTTCAAGGTTCCGCGGTCAATTCCGCTGGCCAACTAATATTGTAGCATTGCTAGTTACACTATTATACATACAAAAATTTTTGGTATTATCTTACGATCACTGACAAAATATTCAGTCAGTGAACGGTTTGCAATGTATAAGCGAATCTAAATGCTCTAAATATTATCATTTCGACTATACAACACGCAATAGAACAAATGATAAACACCACGCTGGGTACATAAGCACAGATGAAAGCAACTTTCATCACGGACGTTATTGTTTAAAGTGTAGAGTTGCTCCGGTAATGGTAATGGCACTGTGCAGGAGAGGAAATGTAGCGGACGGACAGTATGGCAATGTACAGTTTCTTGATAGCGGTAATTGTTGTTGTGTATGTTTAATAATGCCGTCACACGGCCACGGTGTGTTAATTATACACGGCTGTTCAAGTGCTTATTAAATTTTCACATTAGCAACATACATTTAAATAGTTTTATGTGACAAATACCTGCCTCACTAACACTCCAGATGCACAGTAGAGTGCGTCGAGTCAGTATATAGCAAGCCGCGCTTCCACTTTTGCTTCAGTCACCCACGGGCATTGGGAGTGCCGCATCCCGCTATTACTGTCTCTTATCGCGCAAATCGACACCTCGCCGTGGCAGTTCATCTCGTTGTACAAGGGGATGTGCACTTGTAACTTTCAACATACATCACAACGAATTGACAGTTCACGTAAATATAGATTTGGTGTCGTTGCAATCATGAGGAATGTCGCTATTTGGTGAAAACGAAATATACGATAGCGATAAAATTTTTTTAATTTTAGTGCACCGAACATGTCACTAATTTTCTATACAAAAATCTTATTTTTCTGTATTTTTTTTAAATATAAAAATTCTTTGTATTATGTTTCTATACCTTTATACCTTTTAGCATGTAGATTGTGGCGTATAATTTCAGTGTAAATTATTTCATTTCCGAAAGTTTGTAGGTTTTAGTGGGGTGTATGGTATTGTAATCATACAGTGTTGTCTTTGACATGTGTATGCTGCCGTAATCACGCGAATATTGACTTTGACATGCCATTATGAGATTACTAAAAATGTCGATAGTATAAAAATGTAGTCGTTAGTGACGCCTACAGATTTAACATCGTTTCGTATACATTTATTACATATCGATCTTACAGTTTTGAACACCTTTTAAACAGCGAATCATACTTAGTTTGTATTTATCTTATCCCATAATGGTGCTCATTGAAATACTAAAGACACAGTTTGTTCTATACTCGGACATCGCTATGCAGGAGGATTCGTTATTACAATAGAGATACTGAAATCATGGATATATGAATGTTTCCGTAAGCTAACAACAGTTACAATTATTACAGAAACAATATAATCTCTCACGATACAATACCTTCGTCAGGTGATCCTGTGTGGCGACGTAGCTAGCAATTTGCGATATCAGCGAGCTGATCGACCCAGTGGAGTTATTATTGCTGTGGACAAAAGTTATCACTTATTAGAACTACATAGGTTTGTTAATAAGGCTTATTGTGTTCGCAGCAGACACACATGCCTTTAAATTAATATTAAATTTGTATGTAATTGGTAACAATAAACAGTAGAAATTAATTTTGGCTAATGGATTTCATATTTAGGTTCAAGTTAAACTGAATTTTATGTAACACATTTGAATTAAGACGAACTAAAATAATAAGTGTAAAATAATTTGCACGATAAATTAATACGAAAAACGTTGGGCGCATGCTATAGGTGGTAACTGATGCATGAAAGGTTCATCTAAGCTGCTAAAAATTGTACTGTACTGCAAATTAAATATGAACTATTGTGTAAGTAATTTCAATAACCGCTACTCTCTACGCTACTTACTATTGCCTGTCTCATGCGCCTCACGTTTTTGGTTTAATCTTACAAGTATTTTCATTGGAGAATTAACTGTCACAAAAATGGTAAAATCTGAGGAAACATTTTGTCGAATTTATATGAGCAGTTTTCAATGTTCATGAAAATATAAACCAAATACGGGAAACATATGATGCATTTCTTTTAAGATATTTATGATAGTTGTTAGAAATTATAAATTCTTGGAATATTTAGCTATAGTTCTTCAGTTAACATAAACATACCTGCATAGCGTGCTAGCGAGGGCTAGTTTTTTTTTCTTATTTGAAGTTATTGCACAATGGAAGCTGTTATTGAGATCGCGGTAAACTAAACACTTTTATTTTACGAAAGAAGTCACATATGCATGTTTGTGGAAAATAATTGAGAATTGTGAATTAACGTTTAGGGGAACATATTTAGTTTTGTTGAATATCATTCAGTTAAATAGTTGCTATACTGCTTTAGTTTAGCACGAGTGTTTGTTTGCGTGAAGTATCTGGTACAGTGAAACTTCTTTCGTACAAACCTGAAGGAACCTACATTTTTACACTTTGTAGTAATGACGAAACTTTTAACAATTTCTCTGGCTGTTTATCCACAAAATAGAAACATTCTTTCCGCCACAAAAAAACTTTTATCACCTCATTCTAAGAAACAAGAAAACCACATTATATTAATGATACATTTGTGTAAATATGGCTTATATTAACGAGGATTTACTGTAATAAAATATCATTGATGATTGATAAATCAGCGAAAGTGATGTAAAATGACAGAAAACTCACTATTCTATTATTTTTGGGTGGTAGTTGGCAATATAGCTGGTAGCAAAATCCACACCATCCGGCTGGCTTAGTACAGCTGGAAGAACACTAGATATGTCTTGAGCTCTGATTCCAGTGTCCGATTCGATGGTCTTAGCCAAGTACCTGCAAAAAATCGTACAACAAACAAGGTTAACGCGAAGCATATTTTGATATTATTGTTCTTATATTGAATCGTATAACTTGTACGATTCTGTAAAACTGTTTTCATATGAACCTTAAACTGCTTTTAAGTCTTTATTTACTGATAGGTAGGTGGTAATAGACAGAAAACAAGAGATTTAAACTGCACATGATGCCTTCTGGAGTGGCAAATGACGTTGCATACTTGAGGTTACAACATAATTTAAGCTGCAACGTTATTCGTGACGCATTATTGAGGATTTTAGAAGTTCATGCTCACTTTCAGATTACACACATGTGTTTTATGTCCAGCATAATGAATGTGGGAGGGATAAAAAGAAATATACGCTTTACGTAACGATTTGATGAACTTATATTATTGATTTTACTTATCAATATTTAACCAGAGTGAAATAATGTTCAAGAGACAAAATAATTTTAAATTTATCTAACAATCTCAACAAATAAAATATTTCAAATTTTATTTCATACATCTGAAGACATTACTAGTATCCATATCTCATCGGTTACTATAAAAAAGGAACATTTTAATTATAATCCTTTTTTTGTAGTTGCGGTAAAAATGTTCTAGAGAGCTTCAATATGAAACAAAACAATTTTTAAAAATAAAAAATACTCACCATGTGGTTTAAAGTGTATTGAAAATCAAAAGTGCACTCTATTATAAATTAACGAATAAAATACACGTTGTGCACCAATCTCTTTACGTTATCGGTAGAAGAATGACGCAGTGATGTGAGAATATTTAGAAAGTTTCATTCACCTGTGTGTAAGTGTCTCGTCCCGGGAGCAGCCTAGTGCATTCATGATGAGCCCCTCCTCAGTGGAGAGGCGAGTATTGATGAGCTGGTCCCATAGGAACTGCCACTCCTTCTCTCCGCCATGTCGTAGTCCGGTGCAGTACACCACTGACCTCAGGTCCGGGGGAACACTGCACATTTCACACCATATAAGTCATGTATCATATACCACATACTCTGAGGCACTTGTCACACATGATGTCTTTTGGATAAAACATATTAATGGTGTTCGAGTAGCAGAATGCATGATTTAATATTCGTACGATGTAGTGCTAATTATGTAGACATTGTTTATTACTCCGTTTTACACGTGTGAAAATGTTTAAGCTCTCATAGTCTTTCCATAGCGGTATTTCGTGCATGTTGCGGGAACATACAAATGACGAAATCTCGAAAGAAATAATTAACAATAAAATTAAATATTTTGTGTCATGTTCTAAAATATTTTAAAACACATAAAGAAATTCCCTGTATTTAAAAATAATTCTGAACATGATAACAGTTTTCTTAATTTACTTCCCTGTTACTCAATTACTGGCGAATATTTTGTATTGTGTTTAAACAAAAATTTATAGGCTAATCAGATGTACGACGCTACGAGATTATCAATGAGGTTGTTTCCTTCATTCATCTGGAAGTATAATAAACTTGCGTTAACTGCAAAGTGGTTATTTCAATAAAAACTTATAATCAGATGTAGAACCCCACGAGACTGGTAAGTTAAGTACATTTTCTTTCATAAGATTGTCTTAAAAATGTCCGGGCGTGAGGAAATACGGCGAATCTGCAGTTACTGCGAAGTTGTTTTATGTAATTCAGAAACCGTTTGTGTTACAAAACGCGTCGACGGTACACAAAGAAAAAGCATTGGTACAGTTAACCATATATACGTTTACACATAAAGATAAATAATTATGTATTTGATCCAAAAGTTTTTGCTGCCTGAAAAAAGGAATACAACCAGACTTTGTTATTCAAACGAAAAGAATATTAAATTTGAATAAACCTTATTATCTAGACAACTGAATATGCCAGACAACCAAAATCTTTGGTAGATTCAAATAGATGATGCATTTTTGGCCATACACAAACATACATTCGGTGTACTGTACGAAAACAGTTCTATGTTTACGGTCCCTGATATTCACGGTCTGGAATAAATGACATGATTCTAAGCTCGTGATGTCACCGTGACAGCAGCGTAGTTCCTCACCTGTAACCCGTAGCATTGTTTACAAAGTTGTTGAACAGCTCCACAGACTTGGTCACGCAGTCGCTCTGGCCGTACTTGCACTCCCAGGTGAGCACCAAGTTCCTCAGCAGCTTCGTCACGTGATCATCACCCTCTCGCTCTTCGAAGCCGAGGGATTTGTACAGCGGGTCCAACAGCTTCAATACGTATGTCTGTAACAAGTGCATAATCATAACTGTTCACTTTTCCCTTAGTTGTTTTACAACAATATGTGAGAAAGCGTGTGTGAAACACCTGGTTTGAAAATTAAGCATTATAAAAATACATTTTGAACATAAATAAAATTGTACCATTGTTAAAGTTTATTATTATATTGGTAAGTAAATTGCGTAAAATATATTTTAGAATTTATACAAGAATAAGCATGCCGAAATTAGCTTGATACCAGAAGTATCCTTTGTTTTATGCATATAATGTGTTCTTTGTTAATATGAAATCAACTAGGAAGGTAACTGCCAATGTCGAACATGTAGACTTAGAGATATGCTTAGTTCCCCTCAAAATGATGTGATATTTTAAGCAGTACAAGTCTTATATAAGAGAATAAACTAAAAACAACTTTTTTTCTTACCTACGGGAATTATCTATTACGCTTCTCCATAACAAAGAGAAACTAAAAATATTTTAAGAAGCTTGAAACTAATGTAGTAATGAAATATTTTGTTAAGACCTTTCGAATTGAATGGTGCCACTCAACATACAACTGAGTGCTTCGCTTCGTGATGAATGCGCATATTTCAAAATTGCTTGGACGGTAAAAAATTCAAAAGAAGTTCTCCACTTTAAAAATGAAGCTCACATGAAAACTATGCTGACTACAACGAACTTTAAATATGTAGGATACGATTTCATTAAAATTAATATTAATTAAATATAACAAAAAGTATTTCTGCGGGAAATAAGACAGCGAAAGTCAACTGAGGTAAGTTTGTTTTTACCAATGTCACCTTATATTATACTGTTTCATCAGAGATAGAGCAATTTGCGGACTTTAAATTTAGTGACGACAAAATAATATTACAGTGGTAAAGTATCTTCAACGCATAATAACTTCTATGAGCACTTCACATCTACCGTCATCAGCTGCACTAAAACAACTAAACATAAACAGAAAGGAGGTTGGACACTAAAATATAGAGTACAAAGCAGCGAATTGACGACTTGTCTAGTGCTCAAAATTTGAGCAAAACTGTAAATAGAAACATGAGAGATGAACACTAACTGTAATGTTGATTACATATGGAACTAATTCGTTTAAAGCGTGTTAAATAAAGAATCTGAGTTATTAAACAAATTGAAGCATGGTAAACATGCAGTTAAGGTTTACAGAAAATACAATATTCGGCTCTTCTGTATTTAAGGTCAATTGTCTCGAGCATCGTGCATATTTCTATACATGTACAATTACCAGAACTATGTGGTAGTAGAACACACTCAACTCTCGGATCTACAACCACAGCCAGTTTCTGTATCATCTGTGAGTACATGGTAGGGTAATCAGCCAGTTTCTGTGTCGTTCGTTTCGTGCAAAAGAGTGCAGGTTAATGTATGTTTATATAAGACAAAGGGCATGTCAATTGTTCCTTACAAGGTTTTGGATCTTCTGTCCCTGGTATCAGAGTCCTGTGAAAGACGGTTTAATGTATCATATGCGTTTGTGTATGCAGAAATAACCTGAAATATGTGGGTGGTGGTACCCGCCAAGCTTTCAAGGTACTTCAGTGCAGTGTATGTTCTGAGGGTCATAAATAGAAGTGAGTGTATGTATCACCTGGAAGACGTGGTAGTGGTATTCGCCCAGACCACGGATCCTCTGGTCCAGGTAGGACAGAGCAGTCAGGGCCGGGTACCAGGCGATGTAGTCGGTCTCTCTGACTAGGTATCTAGTCAGGGACAATGCCACACTGTAGTCTAGTTGGCCGGCACGTGCCAGGTTCAGAGCATCATCTAGCAGCTGGGCTCGGTTTAGTACGTGGATCTCGTTGTAGTACTCCGAGTCCAGGTAGTTGGCCAGCAGCCGCCAGTTTTCCGCGTCGTAGTTCACGCGGTAGAAGCCTGTGGATTAAGATACCCATGTTATAGAGATTACGTATGCTGATATTTTGCTATTAAAAATCGTCACCAGTAACTTACAAAACACGGCACGTGACTTGCCCAGTTATTTTGACTTAAAATGGTGTAAAGTTCAAGATCTCGTCAACAACAAGGCATTTATGGACGGAGCCAATGTCTCCAACAGACAGGAAATCGTCAATGCCCTTTAGTCTAAAAAATCCAACCATTCTCCTAAAGTGGATTCAGAAAACGACGGCATATTGAAATAAACAAAGCTAAACCTGGAATATAACCTGGACCCTGCGATTGAAAGCCTTTAATTACTGCTCCGTATCATTAGGTTGTACAGTTTTCTAGTTTCTCAAGTTAAATTTATCTAATATATGGCTGCAAAATCAGTGAGGAATCATACAGTTACAGCAATTTAGAAAGGACGGCGGAGGACAAGCTGGTAAGGACTTTAGTGTCTAAACGAAAATTTCCTCGTCTAACTACTTCATACAAACAAATTCAATGTCATAAGTTTATCAACCAATACTAACATTCCTGAAGGAAAGATTTTAGGAATTACGTAAAACAAATAGGGAGGTTTGGAGAATGGAGTCGCGAAATTAACTACTAACCGGTATATCAATACATAGTTATGCTTCGTTAAACAGTGAATCGGACACAAACAAGTAAACCTGTAGAATTTGTTACTCCTAAGGAACACTTAATGTTTTTGCGACTGTTCAATGGCTCATAAAATCAACCCCTAAAGACAATATAATATATAAAAATTCCATAGATTAATATTATTTTTGCAACTAAGAAGATTATTTGTGTTACAGTGTAAAGAAATATATAAATGTTACCATGCTTTATTAATAACTATGCACCAAATAAATTCATTAATAACTGTAAATAAAATAGTTTGCTGTGCTTCAAGCTGCTGCGATCCCCATGGTCAAAGCTTGATAAGTTTCAGACGGCCTGTCATTATCGTACGACAGGGATCTATATTATCCTCTCATTGACCATAGACATATGGCAGGATCTGAGGCCTAAGGTTTACTCATTACAAGTCATTTCTAGAGGATTTACAACAAAACATTTGGGATTGGTGTACTCTGCCAGCAGTATCAGGCTACACAGTAGCGTATGAACAATCACTTTTTCAGCAGAATAGAGCCTGATATGTGAATCATGTTTCCTACAGTTAAACAATTAGCACTCGCTCATTAGTGAGAGCATGAATTAACTCGTAAGTATTGTGATTAATATGCGTAAATATGTTTTATTTTGTAATTACTCTATTTTAATGTAACTGTCACAGCACTGTAGATTGGTCGTCAACCAGACGCGAGTTAATGTTATGAACGGGTACCCGAACAAGGCAGAGAAATTCAAGATAACTTAGAGATTTATATGAATATTATATATATCAGTCCAAAGTTTAGTTCAAGTGAAGTGGTACATTTATATGTTACGGTTCATAAGAAACTACGAGTGCATTCGTGCAACACAGGATCTCTACGTTTGAAATATTTCTACCAACTACAAATTGTTGGCAAGCAGTAACTTGAGGGGTCGTGATTTAAGCTTCAGCCAAGGCACTAGCCACTCACAAAGACGCTCTGGGGTTCTACTGCCAGCAAGTTAGAACCGGATTTGTACATGGGAATTTTGCTGGATGATTTTATTTTTCAAAAGGTATTCCCGGGGACATTCCGTTTCCCTGGACCCTTTACTACAGTGCTATACTGTAATCACCTCAAATCACTCTTTATTAGCGTTAAAAACTTTACACATAAGCACTGATGTAAAATTCGTTACTGCACAGAAATCTTAGTATATAGAAAGAAGTGTCCTGACACACTCACTCACTCATCAACGCACAGCCCAAACCGCTGGACCTAGAACCATGAAATTTTGAGGGAAGCGTCCCCATGGCCCGTACACTCTTAAAAATAGTTTGTAAATTTACCATACGTGCGTATAGGAGCGCTAAGAAAGTAGGCATGGTAGAATAGTTTCCCAGACATCCATGGCAGCACTCCTAAACCTAATTATAAAACAGTCAATTGCATACTAAAGTTACCAGACTTGTATTGTAACATTTGTAAACGTTTGCATATTTACAAGAAGGAAGTATGGAAACTGTCTCATACTGCGTCTGGGATAATAACTTCCTAATCATTTGAGGAAGTTTTTTTTACAGTGTAGGCACCAACTAAGAATGGATTTTTTTTCGAAATTCGATGATTAAGATGGTGAAAAGAGGTGAAATGGGTTTTCAAAGAATCCCTGATATCTCGTTAACCAGGAAAGCTATCACAATTTTTTTAACTGCATAATATTGCCCAAAGAAATGAATATTTGTGAATTTTTCTATTTTTCGAAATTCGAAAATTAAGTCGATGAAAAGCCATAAAATGTGTTTTTCATTAATTCATGATTCCTCCTGAACCATTTCATATAGTGAGATGATTTTTTTCTTTAAAATGATGCTTCAGTAAATATCTAAAAGTAATTTTAGATTTTTTCGAAATTCGTCCTTGAAGGCTCTTAAAAAACAAAACGTGTATTTAATTAATCCCACTTATCTCCTAAACCAGTGGAAATGTTGAAATGGTTTTTGCTTTAAAATAAATCTTACGTAAATATCAAAAAAGTGATTTCAGGATTTTTCGAAATTTGTCCTTGAAAGCTGTTAAAAATTAAAATGTGTTTTCAAATAATCATCTCTACCGCTTACACCCGTTGAGACATCGAGATAATTTTTTGATAAGAATGAAGCTTATGTAAATATCTACAAATCAAATTCAGGATATTATGAAATTCGAAAATTAAGGATGTGAAAAGCAGTAAAATTTTATAGTTTCCCGAAAAACGAGAATGATCACGGATAGATAATTCAACATTGATTTCTTTTTGCCAAGCTACTCATAAATAAAGCCTCTATGGACTGTAGCCTGTACATACAAAATAATTATCATGGCCTGCCTTTAAGCATTCACTCAGGTATTATATAAAATTTGTGGTGTGGGAGGGATGGGGTTACGGGTAGAACGGCTGTCTCTTTGAAAAAGCGTGAAGATAACGTTGATTTGTGTAATACTCTTATTGCTATAGAGAACGTAAAATTCGCCTTGATTTGTATGGAGTTAATGCGGATTGCATACATGCGCCTGAAACACTGACATTAATAAGCTAAGGCCTTCCTACAGTCAAACAATTTATCTTGTTCGATTATGTCCATAGAAGACACCTACACATTTTTGTAACGATATCTAAATTTTTCATCAAGTTGTTGTCTTGACCTGTCCTGGTATCATTACGCTATTAATAATTTCTGTTTTATCTTTGATTGTGTTTATAGCAACTACTATTAATTAGTTTAATGTCAATATGTATTACTTATTGGTATCGTATTAAGAGGAAGTGTTGTGAGAGAAACGTGAAATAAAAACATAATTTCATTATCTCACAACGCAATTTTCTTAATGAGGCCTTTATTCCAGCCAACTTCCCCAATTTTTTTTTCTTTTTGCTGTGGAATTGTAAAATTAGTTATTTCATGAGAACTTCTAGTTCAAAACCGAACATTCCTGAAGATCGAAGTTTTATTTAAAAGCGCCATCATGAAGAAGTCCCCTTATTGATACGAGAGCTACTAGCGGCGGAAATCGTCCCTTGCCGAACCAAAAACATTAAGCTTTGTAACGTGTAGTAGGAATAACCTTACCAAAATACACAAATACAGTATAATGTGTTCAAATTACTGCTACGAGATCCAAATTCTGGGTACTCGTTTTGTCCACACCTGTCTCTTGTATGTTGAATATGACCCACTGGCTGCGTGAGGCTCCCACACTGGATATAATCTTCTGTTCTTCAGTATCATTGAACCACGTCCTAGGAACAGTGCTGCTGAAGTCTAAACTCTGCTGTGAGGTGTATGTGATGGGGATCCACCACTTATAGTCTGTGTAGTTTGTGGCAGCCTCGTCGCTCCACAAGATGAATCGTTTCTGGAACATATTTCACGTTTTGGTTAAGCTAATTAACATTATATGCAAACCTTTCCAAATAGCAAACATCAACTGGCCCACTTGTGCAAATCTTGTCATGATAAGCAGCCCACAGGCAGTAAACATTCTGAATGTACACGTGGCCACATGTGGCATACATGATGCATAATGAAATCACCCACACGTTAACTACAAGTGAACCAATAGCATTCTTATTATACTCAGATACTTGTGAGTTAGTTCGCTAAGTCTGATTGTGGACCGTATACTGAAATATGTCAGTATTTTTCAACTAAGTTGCCCACATTAAAATTATTTCAGGGTAACTACAAACATATTTACTGACATGGCCTGATTAACAGCCATCCCAGCAAAAGTAGACGAACATACTAGCAAACGTTGGCAGCTTCTGCCAGCAGTTGGCCAACTGAAAAATTATTATAGTTGCTATCTGGGTTCTAGAGTCTTATGTACCCTCAAGTCAAAGGACTCTCTGCAGTTAGGGTTTCTCACCTTAATGTGTCTTAAAATATGGACTTTGTGTGTATAATACACGTTGATCATAAATTGTATATGTGCTTGTAAATGCTTTGATATATAGCCTGTAATAGGTTAGCACAACCGTGCCAATATTTTGGGGTTTTAACAGTGTTATTTCAAGTGTGCAAACCATGCAAGGATTCAGAAAAATTTCAAGGACGTGAGATTACAGTGTCTAGTTGCCATACCTGAGTGAGAGTTGCGGAGCCGGATGTGTAGTCCCTGGTGACAGTGAGGACTGGGTATCCAGGCTGTAAGGTCCATGATCTCATCACCTGCACCACGTCTATCTGATCTCCCGTGTACTGCTCTGAATACACTTCTTGCAGCGCCGAGAACAAATTGTCGGGAACTGCTGCTTTGTTGTACCTGACAAGCAGAAACCACTCGTACTTTTCAGTCGCCTTTCATTTTTGGTCACGTTATCCATATCAAATTGTTAGTTTCTCGCTGATTAAGGGTTTTATGGAGACCTATTTCAGAAACGTAGAGAACTAGCGATTTACTTTTGAGAAACACTGGAAGAATCGACGTGCTCTAAGTCTCATTCCGGTGACTGGAAATCGGCAAACGCCCCTTCCAGATGTAAATTATTTGAAACTAATTGAGATGAGAGAATAGTTAATTAGGTGACCGAGGACGAGATATCCATTTGTATATATATTTTTTTCTGTTTCGTGAAACAGGGCGTTGTTAATTTGTGACAGCAGAGATTTATGGTTCTAGATATATGTCTGACGGTTATGAGATCTGTAGCTTATATACATTTACACCGTCTCGCTATCACAGCGTAAGACGAGACATTAATCTTGACGAGCAATAAAATAGGGCTTGTTGATGGCCGCATATTAGTTGTCTTACTTGATTTGTTTTATGAGTCGTAAAATGAGATAATTTATTAACTATAACATATATGTAGACAATGAATGTCGCTTTTGCCACTGTTTCAGAATTTTGCTAGAGTTGTTACGTATTTGTGTTGTAAAGTTGCTGAATAATTTCGTAAAGACGGATAATTGCATTTGTAAGCGCCTGTATGTGCTATAAGTCAATAATTAAGACGTCCAAAAGTTTGCAAAATTGTATGAAATGTCGATCGAGGATACTTAATGATGAACGTATTTCCATTTAGTGATATAAAAAATTATTCAAATTTAATGAGTGTATTTCTTGAAGGCATTAAGTAATGATGCTGTGCAGTATTTAATCTTTCAAGTCAATATTCTAGTGTCTCAAACTTAACTGCATAAAGTGCTTTAGATAATTTGTCATAAGAAAGTGTTTCTGCAGTAAAGGAATATCGTAAAAAAAATCTGTGGACTCCAATGTTAATCGAGTTACCCTCACATCTTTCTTACATTGTGAACGTTTCAACTTTGTTGTTAGATTAATAAGAATAAGCTACTTACAATAAAATATAAAATTTAGAAAACAAACTAACTCCATGGCAGCGTTTGAAGGAATCACATCAAAAAGTTACAACTCTTATCGACATAAATTTTACTGCACAGAATTAGAATTAATACTTACTGTTGATTGATGTATCGGTTTAAACCCGCATAGAATATGCTTGTGGTAAGGAAGTGTTGTGCCATGCGAATGACTGAGCCAGCTGAAAGAAGAAAACGCCGCTTTTAGTCCAACACATCATGATATACGACATTTACTTGTTCGAGTTTAATGATGAAATAAAATTCGTGGTAATTTAAATATATCACATTTCAAAAAAAAATATATCAAAACATTTCGTTCATATCTATTTGGTTTAGGTTGCGTACATGAGAACAATATTTGTCTTGTTATAAAATCAATAGTTTTCAATCACGTATACATCATATTGGCATAAAAAACGCGTATAATTCATTTTAGTGTCTGTAAACGAGGCAATAAAACAAAATAAAATTAATCAACGATTTATAAATAATTTTCTCTGATGTTGGTACGTTTAAAATTTTATTCTGCAGTAGTTTATGTACAAAAACCCTTGTAAACTTTAAATTAATTATTTTACTATATTTTGCATATTTGAGGATGTAATAATGAATTAACGATACATGTTAACACTTTTAAAACATTACTATAATATTTGAAAATATCAAGTATAGACAATTAAAACTTTTTTTATGAATATTAAAAGTAGAGTGATAATAAACAACAGGAATGGCTTCGAAATGTTTATATGCATATATGTGTGTGTAAACATGTCCGCGGTTCAATCAGTAACATGTTGTAAAGATTTATTAACATAATACAGTTTAGAATTCCTCATTACCTTTGTTGTACACTATGCGTGAAATAATGGTCCCCATCTCAGCAACTGTGACCTCCTTGGTAATGGAATGTGTTGAGAGGACGCAGTCGGTTTGGAAGGCTGTGTGATGTTGAAGCAGTAAAAACTGTTCGTCCAGTCGCATTTCAGGTTGAACCTATAAATAACGCAATATTATTATAAGCTACTTATTTAAGAACCTGACAGTTTACATACATATAATTCGAGGTAGAACTAAAATTACGAGATATTTGTTTATGGGAAACAATCTACCTCACATCCATACTGGTTGTAACATTTTCTTGTCTGCAATACATTTTTAAAGAAAATTCAGAAAACAGTCCTTATATTTCGATTTTTAAATATTATGCGTATAATATAAATATTTTTGTACTTATATTTATTTATGTGACACGTATGGTAAATAATGTTACGTACAATTAAAATCATATTTTTTCAATAAATAGCCTATTAGTTTTATCTCAAGCAAACCATGAATAAATATATGTGTGAGTTTAGTAAAGCCTCAAGACGTCAACAAAAATAGTACTTACGATTCATAGAATTAAATTGAAAACCTCTTATTGTTTATAATAGTTTTGGCATTGGGCACTGTATTGCCTGAGAGTGTGCCACGTTAAGAGTGCGTGGTAGATAAATAAACGCTGAAAGCATGAATTGATTTCTACGCTTTTTTTTCGAAGCAAATATGGATAAAATACTCAATGACAATCCTAGGTATTGGTGTTTGCCAACTTTATGAGTAAATATTTATCCAGAATTACTAGATACGCGTGATCTCTTGCGCCGCAGTTAAATGCATGAGGTTCTGTCGTCATAGATTGTGCCTCGAAAGTTCGTAACACTAGAAACAATTTTGTTTAAAACTTTGGCCAAAACTATTGTCTAGGATAGCTATTGTTTAATTTTCGCAAATTGGCTTCAAGAAACCTACAGTTGTAGATTAATTCTTTTAGCGTTGAATTACGTACCACGCGCTCTTAACATATTTTCAAAAGCAGTAACCAAATTCTTATGAACCGACAACGTTGCTTTAAACCGTAACTGTTGTAATGTTTACTAAGTTCATTCACTCTGCTTGCATTAAGCCGCAGTTTAAGTAGGTATATTAGCCATTGTACGGTAAGTGCTATGCTCCAACTGGCAACAAACCCTTTAAGACTAGAGACATGAACTTTTCGCGAAAAGAATTTTGCCCCACTTTGTCCCAGTGCCTTATGTGCACGTCTGCAGTTCTGCTTCATAGATATTGACAGAGTGCCTTTGAACTGTGACGTTTCTCATTTGACTGTACCAATCACAATAAGGTTACTGTAACACCACACGTCTGTGATTTGCGTGTAAAACCCCACGACACGCAAATGTCAAAACATCCAATCTCTGACCGTGAAGGAAGTCTGCAGACGTGCACACAAGTCACTGACACAAAGTGAGGCAAATTTCTTTTCGCGAAAAGTTCATGTCTCTATTTAAGACGTATTACACAATTTCTTTACTAGTTGAAAATAAATCCTGACTGTAACTGAAAGGCGTTACACCTTAACTTAACTTTGCGACAATAGCCAGTTTTCGACAAAATATGCGAAAAGATTTCCAGTCCATAAAATGACTTGAAAACAGTTTTAGTACCGTAAAGTTTAATTTTGTAACAACAGGATAAAGTAAGTAAATTTCTTCCTGTAAGGTGTTAAAATGTTTTATACAAAATAAATAAATATTGCATAGCCTGTTTATTAACAACACCATGGAAGTGATTTTTGGACCAACTGATTACAGAGCTTTTTATGTTCGCATTCGTACACATAATATAGTATTACATAGAACATATTTTAAATAAGTTTAAACGGTGCATAATTATACAGTATGTAAAGTATATACACTTAGAGTAAAGAGATATTAAAGGATGTCTCATAATGGCTGTCTAAGAATCGTACATCGTGAATCCTGCAGGAAGTCATGAATGAAAATGTTAGTAGCAAAATGTCGTAAGGTTAAAATTTCACATGCAATGTGGCTACGCAATACGGAGTTAGTCCTTTCTTGTGCTCCACAGTTTTCACACAGCAAATGTTCTAGCCCTCATGTTATAAAATGGACGCAAGCTGCGACTTACTCCCTGTTGTGTTGCCACTTGTGCACAAAATCATATTAGGCGTGTATGTGCAAGAATGGGCTAACTCTTATTGTGCTGTCTCACTGTGTACAACACATTTCATAGTACGGTATTTTAACAGTAATGTTTCCACTGCAAATTTCATGCAAGACCAACGTGTTGCGTTTCTTGTAAGCATGTACCCTTGCGAACTGCGTATATTATCTAAATTTGTTGCAAGTACATTGCACATGCACACTTGATTTTTTTACATAAATCTTCTGTAAAGTTTCTACGATTTTCTTTATGCAGTTATTTATTTTTAATGGTGCAAGAATTTTTCTTCTTAAAAATACATAGATAACGTAGTAGTCGACCAAAGTCATGAGTTTGTCTGTAATTGTATACTTTTAACTTTTACACACGATCAGGTATTATTTCATGTATTTAAGTGGAGTAAAAATGTTTGGACTGCTCAGGATTTTAACCTGTACCAAGAATACGCAGGTCAGAACAGTAGTAGTAAATTAAGTAAGGTATCGGTGGAGGGCAAGAGGGGACCAACTACAGTACTATGTTGTCACATTGTGAGAACAAAATGTCACCGTACAAAAATTTGCCACAAATATTTTCGTCTGTATTTCAGCCCAGGATTCGTGTGGTGTGTTTATTGAGCATTTGTTTTTCGATATGCCATGTGTTTGAGTTTATGTTAGTATATATATGATTAAATTAATATTCACAAAAATAGGTTCTACAAGATAAAGGAAAGTAAATATGTAAATATAGAAATGAACGAACATAATGTAAATTGAGCTGGTCTTGTGGTAAAGAGCGCGATTAACAATATGAATGTATCATACATTCGCTTGGAGCGATTTCGGGAAATCAATGAAAACCGAAATCAGGATGGCCGGAGCAGGGGATCAAACTCGGGTCCTCCCGAATGCGAGTCCAACGTATTAACGTTGCGCCACATTGCTCGGTCTACAATTTATATTTTTATTTTCGCAAGAAAACCTGTTCTATTTTACAAAGGTTTTTCCTTGGTATCTTGTTTTCGACGGAATTTTCATTGTAAAAGCACGAACAATTTTTAGAATGTACTCTTTCAAATAGTTAAAATGTCGTTTCGTAAAAAGGTTCAGAAGCTGACCTGAGCAACGGCGAAGTACTGGAAGAAAGTGGCGAAACCTTCGCTGAGCCAGAGGTAAGACCACCAATCCGGCGAGACGACGTTGCCGAACCACATGTGTGCCAGCTCGTGTGAGATTACCTCTGCGATCCTCTGCTTGTTGGCTGATGGTGAAGAGCCTTCCTCGAACAGCAGGTTGCGCTCCCTGACACCACGAGCACATCAGTCACACAACAGTTGAAAGTATCCATCATGTTATGATCTCTATGGTGTTAGCAAAAAGTTACCAGTTAGCCTGGGTACAGGACAATTTCAACATACAAGTAGCCGTTTGAATAGTCATCCATGTAAAGTTTTGCTTGCGTCCAAAAATAAGGCGATTTAATTGAGAATCTTAATTCCAAACCATGCTAACTCCAATATTTAAGATAGGAATTAAGATAATCTCTTTTTCGTGTGCAATTATATCTATCTTGAATGTGTTACTAATCAAATTACAATAATTGTACTGTGGTTAGTAACATATTTCAGACATTAATAACGCAATGAATATACTGTCTTTTTGAGTAATTCTTAAATTTCGGAGTTTGCATGATTTGGAATTCAGGTCCCATATTCTTAACTTTTTAAAACGGGTGATCGGGCTTCCTGACCATGTGACCGAGGAAACAGAGATGCATCTTGAAGGTTACTTTTCGTAAACGTTTATAGCCTATTCATGTAATAAGTACCTGTACAAGATGAGCCCCCAGTTCTCCATGGCTCCAGCTGAGAAGTCAGGCACAGCCACTTGGTCCATCTTGGGCAGGAAGTAGTCTACACCTGTCAGGTTCTCTAGAACTGCCACAATGCCTGGACTGATGGCCACACTATACTGTGCCTGACTGGCGGCGTCTTCTCTCTGCCAAGTGCTGAACTTGCCGTCGGTGGTACTCACTTTGGTGAAGTCAGACACCACGAAGGCCACTAGGTATGTCGACATGGGCATGGGCGTCTCTTGGAAGTGATCCCAGTAGAGACTGAGCGAAGTGCTGTAAGATAACAATTTGAAAATGTTGACGTTACAAATTTTGGGCAACATTTCCATACAGTTACCAGCCAGCTGGTGTTACACCCTTTAAAAAATATTATACTTTCACAAAGCATGTCCTTGGAAACCAACTTCTTGTAAAAGTTGAATGATTGTTCTTTAAAAATACGAATAACATGTCAGTAAAAATTACAAGTTATAGTCTTGCGTTAGTACTTTCGTAAGCAAAAATTTTTGAGAGAGTTATTTTATTGGGATTATGAAAATTAACAAGACATTAAATAACTTTAAGGTCAACAAATATTTCTCGAGATTATCTTGAGAACAGACAGGGGCCTGAACCTGCATTCATACGCTTATTGATTGCGTACTTTACCCCAAACCACCGTATCTTACTTTTTGCTGTTTTTGTTTGGACATACTCAGTGTTCAGTTGTACAGTTCAATCTCTAAACCTTTTTTAATTTTGTAGAAGGTGAATATTAATAAAACAATTTCACTTCATTCCACCAACATAAATACCAATGGATGTGGTTTGTAAAAAAACTATTTACTTTCCGACAAACTTGTGAGTCTGGGAATATACTAAGTTACCAAATTATTTTACAGCAAACATTTTGAAACATCGCAAGGGGATAGTTTTACTTTAAAAAAATATTTGTTCAAAGATTTGTAAAAGCACAAAGCGATATATTGTAACTTTATTACAACATTTTTAGAATACAGTTGTTTAATTAACAAATAGTAATCAATGGATCTGGTTCTGTAAGTCCAAAATATGGCCCTGCAGTGGAAACAAAATACCATAAATATGGCTCTATTTCAGGACTTGGTATAATACATTACTATCTCAATAACACTTAGCTTTTTTCTTATATAAATTTATGTGGTCTTTGAGAGATATCATTAAAAACCTTTTAACGTTTTTTTAGTCAAGTCACACTTGTGTTAATAACAAATCTACAGTATAGATGACATGTTTTTCGCCTTAGTTCATACATATTTCACAATTTTTTTTATAAAATTACTGTGGTAGTTTAACTAATTTAATACTTGCATGTTAAAAGTTACTGCACGTAGGATAAAATAACGGTTTGTGTAAATGCTATTGTACAGAAAACTCTATCAATATAAGCTATAAGAAGTATATCTAAAGAACCCGCGATTAACAAGTTATTTATTTATATTATACCCACTTTTTGGCAATAGAATCCTTACAGCAACTAACAAATAAAATAAGAACATAATAATTGTTTAGGTAGTAAATCAAAACACCTGATCGTGTAAACAGTTTAAGTTCACGAAGCACTAGTGTTTGCAAGTGAAAATCCAAAGTGTTAAGGTGCAGAAAACGGACAATAATATTAAATAAATAATGTCGTATGGGGAGGGTGGCCAAGGTCAGGGTACCACACTCTGACTATAGGTTTGTGCTTGCCCTGAAGGATGACATGAAGTGATGCAATGAAACTGAACTGAGAAAATCAGCTTACCAACGTCTGCCACTTGATCAACAAAATCGGGGCCTGGCCACGCAGGGAATCCAGCGCGACTCTCCTTGGTGGTGGTTGGGTGCTTTGCCCATTGCGCGGCCCCATTCAACCACTGAATTAATAGCATTTAATTGGTAATATACTAAGGTAATTAGCTAACCGTAGTGGCTTGTAGTATTGCGACATCTTGTCAAATACATGTTTTTATTATATTTTAAATACTATTGTTTAAAATCTTAGAATATAATTCAGTGTTAAACCTACCTCATAACAATGATCTGGGAAATAAGCTCCATAAGGTGATTCAAAGCAGAGACGTGATATTTAAATATAAGAGAATTCAGTTGCATTTCTTTAGCAACCAGGTTACCACTCACTCTAATTCCGTGCTTTCTACAGGCATGTTAGACAGTGAAGTTCGGTCAGAGCCACGCGCTATGTTGACCTGGAACTTTGCCTTGATGCCAGGTTCGTCGAAGCAGGGAAAGGCTCTTCTGGCAGAAGTAGACTGGAATTGAGTCGCAGCAAGCCACCTGGTAACGTTTACATGTATGTAGATTAAGTCAAGCTCAACACGAGTTTGCGATCAAATAGTAACTACAACATAAGTACAGAGTCATGCATTTGGTATAAGTTATACGTCATTATACATGAGCTATACGAAAAGAAAAAGTCAACAATACAGGATTTCCAGAAACAATAACATAATGAGCACAACACGCGAATTCTGGGCTGAATTAGTGACGAAAATATCAGAGGCCAAATGATGTACGAAGGCATTTTATAGGCGCAGTGTGGCAACGTATCACTGTAGTTAATCCCCTCTTGTACTCCATAGATATGTTAATTATCTTACTATTATTGTTGTGAACTGCATGTTATGGGTGCAGGTTAAAATCTCGAGCAGTCCAAACATGATTCTACATTTACTTGACGTAAGAAACATAAAACAATACACAGACATGGAGCGCAATAGATGACATTATCCGTGCAGTGTTGCCACACTGTGCATGTAAAATGTCGTCGCACAACATTATCACACTTACATTTTTGAATGGCACGTTTGCAAACATAAAGGTCTTTTATACTTCATAGAAAACATGAGTACTTTATCATATTATCTCATATTATCGCATACATCAAAATATCATCGTGGGTTGTTTACTTTTGCTAAAGTTGATACATTTTCTATATTGAAATGTAATTTGGGTATATATATATATATATATATATATATATATATATATATATATATATATATATATATATATATATATATATATATA